>JAXCGZ010017227.1:55000-57500 GCA_037179515.1 Halocaridina rubra | reverse complement strand
TGAATGCGGGCAATATACTTGGAAGTCATACGCTTCAGTCGTACTGAACACTATGCGCATACACAAACAGTTGTGTTATTTTAGACTACACACACACACACACACACACACACACACACACACACACACACACACACACACACACACACACACACACACACACACACACACACACACACACACACACACACACACACACACACACACACACACACACACACACACACACACACACACACACACACACACACACACACACACACACACACACACACACACACACACACACACACACACACACACACACACACACACACACACACACACACACACACACACACACACACACACACACACACACACACACACACACACACACACACACACACACACACACACACACACACACACACACACACACACACACACACACACACACACACACACACACACACACACACACACACACACACACACACACACCACACACACACACACACACACACACACACACACACACACACACACACACACACACACACACACACACACACACACACACACACACACACACACACACACACACACACACACACACACACACACACACACACACACACACACACACACACACACACACACACACACACACACACACACACACACACACACACACACACACACACACACACACACACACACACACACACACACACACACACACACACACACACACACACACACACACACACACACACACACACACACACACACACACACACACACACACACACACACACACACACACACACACACACACACACACACACACACACACACACACACACACACACACACACACACACACACACACACACACACACACACACACACACACACACACACACACACACACACACACACACACACACACACACACACACACACACACACACACACACACACACACACACACACACACACACACACACACACACACACACACACACACACACACACACACACACACACACACACACACACACACACACACACACACACACACACACACACACACACACACATATATATACAGTTGTGTTATTTTAGACTACACACACACACACACATGTAGTCTGGCAAGCCTATATGATGTGGGGCAAATCTATGCACAGTTACAGGTAAAGTTATAACAGGCAAAAGGTCAGTTAATGTAAGCTATATGAAATTTAATTTCTGCTTTCAGTGGTAAAAAAAAATTAATTCCTAACTGGATTAGCTATTTAGAATTATCTTGTGTACATTTGTCTCTTTTAACATATGTACTATAGGGCTGCAGTATCTCAGTGGTAGGGAGCACGAGTAGGAAAGCTACCACGAGACTTTATTAAGATCATCCAATCGGTATCAGAACTGACCCCTTAACAACTGCCCAAAGAAAACTGTCCCGAATAACTGCCCCCGTGATTCTCTAATAAGGAAAACTGCCCAATAAGAATTAGGTTAGGTTAAGTTAGGTTTAAGTTGGCAGTGTAAGCGATTTTAATTTCGGAAATATAAATACAGACCGTGACAGGGCGCGAACCCTCGACCTTACGCTTCAAAGTCGCGGACGCTACCACTTGAGCCACGGTGACTATATACAAGATACGCAAATATATATAAAAATGTGAATGACGGTGACAGACATAAACATAAAAACGGAATACATACAAACAGACGGTAAACGATAATTTTCATAGAATTGTATAAAATTTACTAAAATTATTATTATTATTATTATTATAATCCCTTCTCAGGTTACAGATACTCCCATTACAATATGAGAATAGATCATATGAGGTTTCTCTATTCCATTTCCTAACCGGTTTAACACTATCTCACCACCTCATCACCACTCCTCCTACCATTCCATACACTTTCCCACACTATACAACCACACACACTCTAAGAAACGAGTGCAAGTGTCTCGTGTGTACGTGCGCCTTGTACGTATATGCGTGCGTGCATAAATGTATGTCCTTTCCTTTTCCTTCATATTTATTGACAGGTTTCCCCATGTTCATGTAGGGTCGCTGTATTTCACAAGCCTAAAAAGGCCTGTGAAAAACAGCGACCCTAATGGTTAGAGGTCTCTTATGAAAGGCAGAGGTAATAACAGTTATAGGACTAGAGCCCGACTATAGACCCACCATAGAGGAGGGGTCTACCAGCCTCTCCAATCAAGTGGATCCAGTGATTTATAAATAATGGACGAATAATCATGCGGACCTATAGGAAATCACCGACCCCCAGTAACCAGATTCCATCGATAACGACAAAGGACAGTACTAGTGCTAGTTTAAGCTTCAAATAACACAGTGGTATACCTTTCCTGACACCACCCACATCCAAATATCCAATCTCGAGCTGTATTGAGCATTAGATCTGGCATTGGCTTCAAATGACAGCCGAGGTTTTGACCTTACATAATTTTCTCGAATTAGACAAACTTAGAACT
>JAXCGZ010017227.1:2500-50000 GCA_037179515.1 Halocaridina rubra | reverse complement strand
TATATGTATAACTCAAATTTCATATAACTTAAACAACTGTACCACAACAAACAAGTCCACAACGCAGTATCGTATATGTTAGGGTGATAAAGAGTCCATGTGTAGTCGCAAGCGCCTTTAATATAAGCAAATAAGCACTATGTGACATTGACGAGCACGGATGTGCATGCAGGCATAATTCTATCAAAATATATCGCACTTTTTCACATTTATTTCATATGCCACGGAGTGTGTTCACTATTTTTTTTTTACGCCATTTTTTTTTATAAGAATATGTAAATTACTTTGATATTTTCATCAATTAATTTAGTCATATGAAGCTATGCTTTTGTAAGATAACCATTTGCACTAATACAAGAAGTAAATACCTCAAACGTTTTTGCAAATGTTTTCTTATGAACGTTCTATGAACACGTGCATAAAAAAAAATTCAATTTGTAATAAACATTTATTTCATCATATCTTTTGGCATCACTTTTTCCACACTGATCACTTCGTTGAGTATTTCAACATGATGTACACGAAATGTCACAAGTACAGAGGGGAGAGAGAGAGAGAGAGAGGGGGGGGGGGTTGTTTCGCGAGCTGGAAAAAGTGGGTGGGGCATTGGAGAGGGGGGGAGGAAATGAGAGAGAGAGAGAGAGAGAGAGAGAGAGAGAGAGAGAGAGAGAAATTCTCAGACAGTTGAAATAAGAACTGGAGCCAGAGAGTGCCACTAAAAAGACCCTCTCATTTAGGGTAGCCACACAATGCTGTCCACAGTCTCTCTCTCTTTCTATCCCTTTCTCTCTCTCTCTTTCTATCTCTCTCTCTCTCTTTCTATCTATCTCAGCTAAAATCACTGTCATTAATTACTTCTAGCGATGCAGTTTTGACGCGAACTTGTGCTCCAGTCTCCTTCCCAAAAATTCCAAGACGTCAAACACTTATAGCTAAGTTTTGTGGAAGAGAGAGAGAGAGAGAGAGAGAGAGAGAGAGAGAGAGAGAGAGAGAGAGAGAGAGAGAGAGAGAGAGAGAGAGAGAGAGAGAGAATGAATCACAATGTCATCAAATAAGGTTTTCAATGATGACTGTCAGGGTACAATCAGGTGTTCTGACCCTCACCTCCCCAACAATTCCTCTCTATAACCACTTCGCACAACACACACCTCCCTCCTCCCACAATGCACTTCTGTGTTGTCAGAAAGCAATACGCAATCACATACAATATGAAGATGACATAATCCAAAATCCTCGAAAGACACAGATACACTTACAAAGTGACAATAATATAGTCTATTACATGATTATTCACTTTAAAAGACCACTTGATTTACTCTTATGGGCTACGAGCACATGTAGAAGAGACGTTATTGGTAGCCTACGACCTGCCGCTACTGACGGAGGCTACGCGCGGACGATGGGTTTAGAGTCTCTGACACCCCGTCTACACTACTGCTGCTGCTGCTATTGCCACCGTTGGCCAATGCTGCCACGAAACGACAGACGCACGCACGCACAAACACTCAGGCATGTCTTGTAACCAACCAGCAAAGAATTTGCCAATATCAATCTATTAGACCTGATGAATGCGTAAGTTTTATATATTGAAAATACATTAAATAAAACAGGAATGTGATAATTAACTCGTTCACCACTCATTCACCTCGCAACTAGATCATTCAAAAACAAAAGAAAATGAGTACAATGACTCATCTATTCCATATACAGAGAGAAAATTATTTTTTATTTTGTTCCTGTTTTATGTCATGGACTCCCTTTTCTACCAAGGGCTAGGACGGTTGCCCTTCTTGCGAAGGACTTGTTTTGGCAGATGTAACCGTTACCCTGAGAGCATGCCCTTGCTAACCTCAGACCATGACGGGGCGCGAAACCCTCGACCTGACGCCTCAGAGTCGCGGACGCTACCGCTTGAGCCCACGGTGACTACTAAATGAAAAATGAAAATATATAGTAAATAAAAAAAGAAAAAGAAGCTGGGGGGGGGGGAGGCAAGATATCTCTGCTCGAGTTCTGAGAGACTCAGTTACAACAACGTTAATTTTCGTTCATTTGACCAAATGGGTTTCAGTTTTTTGTTCAAAGTTTCGTATAAACACTGAAATGAACATTTCCATTGTATTGTATGATTAATTCACTGAAATGAACGTTACGTTTTATGATTAATTTACTGAAATGAACGTTCCCATTGTATTGTATGATTAATTTACTGAAATGAACGTTCCCATTGTATTGTATGATTAATTCACTGATATGAACGTTTCCAATCGTATTGTATGATTAATTCACTGAAATGAACGTTCCCATTGTACTGTATGATTAATTCACTGAAATGAACGTTTCCACTGTACTGTATGATTAATTAATCTTACAGAATACATAATATCTAAGCTTTGACACTGTTTACAAGCTATAAACACCACAAAATATTATTTCAAATACCACTTAGGCAGAAACAATATTTAACCTCAAAATGAATTAAATCTTCAAGCAACATTTAGCAACTTAAACTCAAAATGAATTAAATCTTCCAGCAACATTTAACAACTTAACCTCAAAATGAATTAAAATATCCAGCAACATTTAGCAACTTAACCTCAAAATGAATTGAATCTTCCAGCAACATTTAGCAACTTAACCTCAAAATGAATTAAATCTTCCAGCAACATTTAGCAACTTACATATGTTTCATTTCAGGCAAATAATCTACGGGATTGGTACCACCAGAACGGAGGGTACCCCCATCCCATTCATGCCCCAACCACCTGCCACACCTTTTCCAGTCATCCTAATATTATGAAGTGCCCGTGGCACTACTTTCCTATTTTATTATTGTAATATTACCATTTCCTGCTAACAGCAGGTATGTCTTGGTGGGTTCAGGTTCTTCTTCGACAAAAACAAACAATTATATATATAAACCAGAGTACTGGAACTCTAATGAGTAGGATGGGGGAGAGAGAGAGAGAGAGAGAGAGAGAGAGAGAGAGAGAGAGAGAGAGAGAGAAAAAAAAAATCAAACAATTAAATAAATAAACCAGGGTACCGGAACTCTAATGAGTAGGATGGGTGAGCGAGAGAGAGAGAGAGAGAGAGAGAGAGAGAGAGAGAGAGAGAGAGAGAGAGAGAGAGAGAGAGAGAGAATAGAATGGTGCTTATCGTACTGGCAGCTTATTGTAAGTTTGATAAATCTTAAGGAGGGCCGAGGGGTCACGTCTTGAATTGTTCAAGGCATTTGAAACACTTGAACACCAACCACAGCAGAAGAAGAAGAAGAAGAAGAAGAAGAAGGAGGAGGAGGAGGAGGAGGAGGAGGAGGAGGAGGAGGAGGAGGAGGAGGAGGAGGAGGAGGAGGAGGAGGAGGAGGAGGAGGAGGAGGAGGAGGAGGAGAGGAAGAGAAGAAGAGAGAAGAAGAAGAAGAAGAAGAAGAAGAGAAGAAGAAGAAGAAGAAGAAGAAGAAGAAGAAGAAGAAGAAGAAGAAGAAGAAGAAGAAGAAGAGAAGAAGAAGAAGGAGGAGGAGGAGCAGCAGCAGCAGCAGGAGGAGGAGAAGAAAAAAGGAGAAGAAAGGAAGAAGCAGGAGGAGGAAGAAGAAATATACATAAACATAGATATATATGCGTACGCATACACTCAAACCAGACTAAAGTGTGTGTGTGTGTGTGTGTGTGTGTGTGTGTGTGTGTGTGTGTGTGTGCATAAACACACACAAACCCATTTAAGCATACATACAAAAGTAAATACGAAATAAGCATGCATTATTAAAGCACAGTCATGCTCTACTTGCAAATAGATAAATATACTTAAAGATGAAAATAAAAGTTTCTTGTTAAAAACAATAATTACCATATGATTCATTACAACCATCAATATCATCATCATCATTAAAATCGTCGTGACGTCGACAACAAATGATGATTGTTATTAACGATGAAAATTTTGATGACGAATTCGAAGGCATAGGTGACATAATATGTAGAGGCACTTAACCCAAGGACAAGCCCTGACATATATAATGGCACTTAACCCAGGACAAGCCCGGACTGTCAGACACACTAGCGGTCAAGGCAAAGGTGACATAATATGTAGAGGCACTTAACCCAGGGACAAACCCTGACATATATAATGGCACTTGACCCAGGGACAAGCCCGGACTGCCAGAGACACCCGCAGTCAAGGCAAAGGTGACAAAATATGTAGAGGCACTTAACCCAGGGACAAGCCCTGACATATATAATGGCACTTAACCCAGGGACAAGCCCTGACTGTCAGACACTAGCGGTCAAGGCAAAGGTGACATAATATGTAGAGGCACTTAACCCAGGAACAAGCCCTGCCATATATAATGGCACTTGACCAAGGGACAAGCCCGGACTGTCAGAGACACCCGCGGTCAAGGCAAAGGTGACATATGTAGAGGCACTTAACCCAGGGACAAACCCTGACATATATAATGGCACTTAACCCAGGGACAAGCCCGGACTGACAGAGACACCCGCGGTCAAAGCAAAAGTGACATAATATGTAGAGGCACTTAACCCAGGGACAAGCCCTGACATATATTATGGCACTTGACCCAGGGACAAGCCCGGACTGACAGAGACACCCGCAGTCAAGGCAAAGGTGACATAATATGTAGAGGCACTTAACCCGTGGACAAGCCCGGACTGTCAGAGACACCCGCGGTCAAGCAATCCGAGTGAGGTAAACACATTGTGTTCTATATAACACCTGCTGAAAATGGCTATATGGTCTCAGTCATTTTTTTTATAAAACACCAATTAAATATATCTTGACAATTTGTTGTGTTGCCTAATTAGAACATCTATTAAGTCTTGTTATTATTTTTTGTATTCTGTAGAACACAATACCGATAAATTTCAACATTTTCTATAAAAAAAACTAATTAAAAATAAAATCAACATTCTTTATAATTTTTGTGTTCTACAGAACACAATCTGAGATTAGCAATGGCATGTACTCAGGGTAACGATTACATCTGCCACAACAAGTCCTTCGTAAAAAGGCAACCGTCCTAGCCCTTGGTTGAAAAGTGAGTCCGTGACGTAAAACACGCTTATTTGTTATTTTCAAAACAACATCAATTAAACACGCTAAAAGGTAGCAACAACTTTTTTTAAAAGGAAAAGCAACCCCAAATTAGGCACCTATCTTTTGCCTCAATCCCAGATCAAGAACCTTAAAATGACATTAGGGGCATATTCTGCAACGTATCCCATAAAACTATTATTTTTAAGTTAAGTAATATTTTTATGATCAATTCCTGCGTTCAGCCTCAACCCCCAATTAGGTACCTATCTTTGCCTCAATCCCAGATCAAGAACCTTAAAATGACATTAGGGGCATATTCTGCAACGTATCCCATAAAACTATAATTTTTATTTACATGAACTTCAATTCCGTATTAATCAGAATTTTGTATAAACTCGACGGTCATCGTGGCCGCTATAAGGTCACACGAAAAAAAAAGGTCACTGGGAAAAACTCGCGGGTCAGGTTAGGTTAATTTTTTTCCGGTGACCTTTTGTGGTGTTTTTTTTACCTAGAATCCTCTAATTTGAACAGCATCAGATATTTCCACTTACAGTAAATATGGAATTATTCCTAATTTTTAGGTAAAATTTCCTTATCTTCTATTCTTCTGAAAGTGAAAGAGAGAGAGAGAGAGAGAGAGAGAGAGAGAGGAGAGAGAGAGAGAGAGAGAGAGAGAGAGAGAGAGAGAATTTCACTATTCAAAACCATAGTATTTACACACACACACGGAGAGAGAGAGAGAGAGAGAGAGAGAGAGAGAGAGAGAGAGAGAGAGAAGAGAGAGAGAGAGAGAGAGAGAGAGAGAGAGAGAGAGAATTTCACTATTCAAAACCATGGTATTTACACACACACACGAGAGAGAGAGAGAGAGAGAGAGAGAGAGAGAGAGAGAGAGAATTTCACTATTCAAAACCATAGTATTTACACACACGAGAGAGAGAGAGAGAGAGAGAGAGAGAGAGAGAGAGAGAGAGAGAGAGAGAGAGAGAGGAGAGAGAGAGAGAGAGAGAGAGGAGAGAGAGAGAGAGAGAGAGAGAGAGGGAGATTGATTGCGGGGTCGACCGCTCTGACAAAAAGTCTACGGAGTTTTCGTGCCTTCCTACATCGAAGTTGACTATTATTTGACTATATCTATATACAAGAGCCTTATTTTTCCCCTCATAAGGGGGAGTGGCTGAATAAAAACAAAAATAATACCTCGATTCTTTGCAGGAATAACATTTTGCCTTACGAAGGAAGAAAAACTGGAAACAATCGGTACGTAGCTTAGCGCTTACAGGTATATTTTATCTACTCATCTTCAGAGGTCAATATAATAATACACTCGTAAGCCCTAAGCATAGGTACTCCATTGCATCTTGTTTTCCTTGACGTAGTCCAAATAATACTTACACTCTCGCACGTGGTTCTCGTGCAATACTTTCATGGAAATATAAATTTCTCTGTCTTATTTGTGATACTAGCTTAAGACGCATACACGATATATTTTCTTATTGATTATGCGTCCTTGGTTCGAATCCCAACCAGAGGCAAAAATATTTCAATAAGATGTAAATAAAACCACAACCTTTCCATAACTCTGGGAGAAAAATATCTGGTTCCTACTCAGAAGGCCCCAAGTGTGAATCTTCAAGTTAAAATGTACATCTTTCTGCTATAGCCACTTAAGGGTTAGGAGTGGGTAGGCGTGTCCGTCCAGGCAACCACAGTCAACTCACCAGACTCACTGAGTACACCACTGGATGAGAGGGGTCTCTGGTTAAACAATATCTCAGAGATCTTGAGATAGTATGAGCGATAAAATGTTTGACTTTCATCTATCATAAAAATCCTCTGCAGGGTCTTGGAGTACACCATTAGATATGTGGGGACAGTGATTGAACAATACCCTTAAGGGAAGGTACTTCCATGAGAACAAAAATGTCTTTCCTGTAAGCATTCCAGCGAAAAAAAAAATATCTTAAGTATCTAAAAGCATAATTTAGTCCCATAAGCCCAGAGACCAACATGAACACTGGAGGTAACCCAGTCATAAAAATATCCTGCAAGGCATATCGCAACCACATCGGACGCTAACAATACACAAAAACCTCATCCACAAATGAGTCAAGTGACAGCTACTATATTAAAGCGACATCTAACATGAAAAAGCCTCACGGAGGTGATCCCTCACTCATAACTGCAGTAGGTAAACAGACTCTCACATACAGAAACACCCCTTTTCTGTTTCACAGCAGGTGTGGTAGCCCCAATCACCTCAGCAGGTTAAATGAGTACTCAATTGGATGTTATAGACGAGGCGGTAAGAGTATCTTAATGATCTCGGTCTTCGATAAAGGCAGTAAATACCTGTATTATGTCTCATAACAAAATCATACAAATAAACAAACACATACATACATAGGCCGCATTTAGACTTGTAAGGGGAATGGCCGAGTCAAAGTACAAGCATTCAAGAAAAGCTAATACACCTTGTACTTTTTACCTCCTTGGGATAAAGGTTTGCCACGAATTCCCCTCACAGTTCTTAGATCATCCACAGTGTAAGTGGACATGGATCTTCTGCTGTGAGGTTCAACATACACACAACTATACAATTCGTGATATGAACCTGTTTGTTTGTTAGTTCCGGTTTTACGTCACGGACTCCCTTTTCTACCAAGGGCTAGGACGGTTGCCTTCATGCGAAGGACTTGTTCTGGCACATATAATCGTTACCCTGAGTGCATGCCCTTGCTAACCTCAGACCGAACCCTCGACTTGACACGGGTTATGAACCAATATATTTAAATCTCTGTCAGTCTCACTAATTCCCGTTATGCCAGCTCATCTAATGACAGGCTACTAATTGCAGTACTAATGACTCTGTCATTCTCGGAAAAAAGAAAAAACTTAATAACTCATTTAATAACCCTCTTTTCTCTTCTCATCTCAACATTCCTGAACAGAAATGTCTTATATTCTCGAAGTATGAAAATGTCAATGACAATATTCTTAGTGTGTGCGTGTGTGTGTGTGAGTGTGACACCAGGAGAGGCAAGAAAATTACCCTCATCAGGCCCGGGTGCAAAGATAACATTAAGACGAAAAAGTAGAGGGTTAAGGACAAGGCAGAAATATGGGAATGATACACAATAGGTAAAGGACAGGCTGAACGAATGGTCAAAGTATTGAGGACCTAGAGATATGGCATGATTGCAAGACACAGGCACTAAACAGTTAAGGTGATTGGTGTTTCTCCAAGGTCCGAGTGGTTACTGGATCAGATTATTGTTGCGGTTTGCAAAAGTAAACAAGTTTAGTGATACAACTGCGAGTAAAAAAGGAGAGGGTGGTGGCGTTCGCTATGCACTGGCCTCTCATAACTCATTACCCCATATGAGAGAGAGAGAGAGAGAGAGAGAGAGAGAGAGAGAGAGAGAGAGAGAGAGAGAGAGAGAGAGAGAGAGAGGAGAGAGAGAGAGAGAGAGAGAGAGAGAGAGAGAGAGGAGAGAGAGAGAGAGAGAGATTCGGAGCAGAAACGTCCAAACTAAACAGAAAATATATCTATTTAAGAGCTTAAAATTCTTTTCAAATGTCAATAATTCATTTCTAATGTACGACTCTGAATAGAATTTTACTAAATCCAAATAATCCAATTTAAGAACATATTCTACGGGGCATGTTCTGATCAACCATTCTCTTTTAAGGTATCTACAAGGACCATATAATTCCGATTGAAAAATTTGCTACAGGGATAGATTAAATTGATCTAATTCTCCGTAGAATTTCAAAGTTTAAATAATTCTTATTTCAAGAGGTGTTCTACGGAATCAATTTCGTCTAGACAATTCACTCATCTACCAATACGAGGGGGCCGCAATTGTTTGCAAGTGGGGAAGTGACGAGCCTGACAAACCTGGGTTTGATCCCACCTATAGGGGCACTAGGAAGGGCAGCCAGACTTAATTCCCCATCCGAATTGGGACAAATTACGACATACTCAACGATACATATCAGACAGTTTCTAATTCAACGATTATAACCCACCGTTTTGTGTCAAAATTCATCATTTGAATAAGGGTGGATAGACACGTTGGATCTGGGGGTTGTTAAGGCTAGATGCTCTTCTTAACGCCCCAGGGTGGAATCGAACCTACATTGGTCGCTTCGTGACTCACACTACCACTGAGCTACCTTCTAAGTCGATATGTTCTGGTTACGTCACGGATTTCCTTTTCTACTAAGGGCTAGGACGGTTGCCTTCTTGCGAAGGACTTTTGGCAGATGTAATCGTTACCCCGAGTGCATGCCCTTGCTAACCTCAGATCGTAACGGGGCGCGAACCTTCTAATTCGAAACCAATTCCACAAATGCTAGATACACGAGTGTCTGTTCCACAAATGTTAGATACACGAGTATCTGTGTCCACAAATGTTAGGTACACGAGTATCTGTGTCCACAAATGTTAGATACACGAGTATCTGTGTCCACAAATGTTAGATACACGAGTGTCTGTGTCCACAAATGTTAGATACACGAGTATCTGTGTCCACAAATGTTAGATACACGAGTATCTGTGTCCACAAATGTTAGATATACGAGTATCTGTGTCCACAAATGTTAGATACACGAGTATCTGTTCCACAAATATTAGATACACGAGTATCTGTGTCCACAAATGTTAGATATACGAGTGTCTGTCCCACAAATGTTAGATACACGAGTGTCTGTGTCCACCCCTTTTCGAAAGGGGATCAAGACACAAAAACGGGCCAACAACAACGTCGACGTTTCGGTCACAGTGGTTACGATACAACTGCGTATGTTAACAGGAACACACTGGTCTGTACCAATTTTAAGAGCTTTTCTCTTGTTAATGATACTCAATAGAGCTTCTGTACAGGTATGCCATCTAATGTAGACTGCTTTAGTTATTGAGCGGGTTGGTTAGCTATTATTATTATTATTGTAGTCTCCGTGGAAAAATGGTAGCGTCTGCGACTCTGAGGCGGCAGGTGGAGGGTTCGCGCTCCGTCACGGACTGAGCTTGGTAAGGGCATACACTCAAGGTAACGATTACATGTGCCAAATCAAGTCCTTCGTAAGAAGGCAACCGTCCTAGCCCTTAGTAAAAAAGGGAGTTCGTGACGTAAAACCGAATCCATCTATTATTATTATAGCATATTAAGAAGATATTTTCATATTTACAGCTCCCTTTACTCTGTCTGCTGCTGCTAATAATAATAATGATGATGATAATAATAATAAAAAATAAATAATAATTATTTATTACATCATTAGCAGTAGTAGTAAATTAATTATTTGCACGTTTTACTCTTATTGCATTTCATAAGACAGTTACCAAATACTATATAAAAATGTAGTTTTATCTATACATAAAGATCGAAGGCATAAAAAACCTACAATTCATCACAAAACACTATTGGTCAATGAATAACTTCCGAGGCTCATTCATTCTTTCTTTCCTTCATTTATTCATTCATTCATTGCATAAAAAAAAAAATCTGAATTAGCTAAATGCTCCCCGAGACGAGCTGGGGGACGCGGTAGATTAGAGATAGAGTGCGAGAGTCGGGATGTGACAGGCCTGCCTTAAGAGTTGTTTTTTAGCTTCTCCTCCCACGGATGGGTGGAACGGGTCATGGAGGACCCATAGGGCGGTCGCCAGCCACCACAGGCCCCAACCCCCCACCGTGGTGCCCAGCCACAGTAGTAACCTCCCTAGTAAACAGCTTAAACTCTCTTGCCTGGACAAGACGCGATCCGTCGACCTGGCGAAGGTGAGGCCAGTGCGTTACCACTGTACTAGCCAGGAGGCTCACTTACGGGTTTGTTCGATAAAGCTGCAGGGCGTTAAGGAAGGATATTCAGCCTTAATCCCCTAGCTCCAATCTGTCTGTTTCTACCCCTTCCAAACTGGGATTACCTGTGACACAAAATAAGTTTTTTTTTTTATTGTTTTCCTAAGTTTTAAGGTGTAATACAAACATGTTCAAGAGAGAATTAATTCTAGGCTATATACACATACACACACATGCTACGGTCAATAGGTAAAGTGAGTCCCTTTGATATGTGTCTGATTTTATATACTGACCGTATCATACGCGTATGTTAACCTAACCTCAATCCCAGATTAGGTTAGGTTAGGTTAGGCACATGTTCCTGTCAATATTTAAAATCAGGCACTTTATGAATGACTGAAAATTTTAAGCAAATTAAAAACTTACTTATTTTACACTTTCACAGTAACATATTTTCCCTTTTATGAGTGACACCGGGACAGGCAACAACTGCCCTCATCAATAAAGGCCCGGGCACGAAAAGACACCATGACGAAGGAAAAGAAAAAGGTTAAGGACAAGGTAGAGATGAGGTAATGTCACACAAAGGAAAACGACAGACAGAAAAAACAGTCAAAATCCAGAGGACCCAGAGAGATATGGAGGACTAGGCCCTGATATGACGATAGACCTGCTTTTTGAAGGATGATAGGTCATACGAATTAGGAAAGACAGAAGGAGGAAGAAACTATACTAGTAAGTAAATAAAGAAAATATATAACAGTAGATGGCACCATCTGAATCTATTCCTGCTGCCATGCAGGCCCACAGGGGAGTGTGAAAGGCTTTGAGAGTAAATCCAGAGAGAAAATTCGAAAAGAGAGACCCAAAGGCGGTTGCTGAGGAGGAATGCTCCAAGCCAATCTCTAGCATCTCCTAAAACACTGTTCGCTCTCCAAACATGTTGACCGAGAGGGGGAAGTGCAAAATGGGCTAGGCACTTATTCCTTATCTTTAGCCCAGGCAAGCGGCAAAGCATTCAGCTGCTTTAACCGTCTGTCAAGACGAAAAGAGCCATACATATACTGGACAGAAATATGCAATAAATGAAGATATCATGCACTCCATTTCTGAGGGAATGTTTTTTTTATTACTTTTTATTCCAGGCTCCCTGGAGGGCGAAACAAATGAACCTTCGAAATCTCACGAAGACACCTGCTCTCTTTCTCTTACATTGGTCCTTCCGGCAATACACCAGGTACCGGCCCACCGCATTATGCTAATAACCTCGTGCAACACTGAAACACACACACACAAATAAAATGTATACATACACACACACACACACACACATATATATATATATATATATATATATATATATATATATATATATATATATATATATATATACATATATATATACATATATATATATATATATATATATATATATATATATATATATATATATATATATATACATATATATATACATATATATATATATATATATATATATATATATATATATATATATATATATATATATATATATATATATATATATATATATATATATATATATATATATATATATATATATATATATATATATATATATATATATATATATATATATATATATATATATATATATATATATATATATATATATATATATATATATATATATATATATATATATATATATATATATATATATATACATATATATATACATATATATATACATATTTATATATATATATATACATATATATATATATATATATATATATATATATATATATATATATATATATATATATATATATATATGTGTGTGTGTGTGTGTGTGTGTGTGTGTGTGTGTGTGTGTGTAACGATTATACGACTACTACTATTAATATAAATGATGATAATAATAATATAGAGAAGAAGAAGAAGAAGAAGAAGAAGAAAAAAAAAAAAAAAACTTGTAGACTTCTGCACATGGCGGAAGTATATATATGAAGGTAATATTACCAGTACACATTACCATGTACTAATTACTCGTATATTTATGGTCGCACAGGAGGTCAAAGTTCATTACCTAATTAAGGTCAATTGGAATTTGATGGAGTATTTCGTTTAAAGAAAATTTTGCATAATATTTTAAAAGCGATCCCGTAAGTATGAAAAAATTGCCCTCGTTTTTATTATATATTAATTACCTTACTGATATATTCTATAACTCTTGAAAATATGGCGTTCGAAAGGTCTAATTGCAGATATACTTCACTTGTAACTTGAAGATTTATGTATGTGTGTGTGTGTGTGTGTGTGTGTGTGTGTGTGTGTGTGTGTGTGTGTGCAGCAGCCAGTATGATGAATCATGATCAAGATGAAAATGACATTTAAGATGACACATGACGATGATAATCAAAACATAAAACTTCTAACGATGGTAAAGATGACTTAATATGATGATGATAACATCAATAACTGCTGAATGATGATGATGATACAGCTATTGATAGTTGATGATTGGCAAATGATCAATTTGGGTAAATAATATGACGCAAATACTAAGATGATGTCTACTGCTTACTGTATAGGGATAATGACGATATTAATGATGCCTTTCTTTTATGAGTGTGACACCGGGACAGGCAGAAACTGCCCTCATCAATAAAGACCCGGGCACGAGAAAATACCAAGACGAAGGAAAAGAAAAAGGTTAAGGACAAGGCAGATATGAGATTATGAGACACAAAGGAAAACGATAGACAGAAAAAACAGTTAAAGTACAGAGGACCCAGAGATATGGAGGACTAGGCCCTGAGATGACGATAGATCTGCTTTTTGAAGGATGATAGGTCATAAGAATTAGGAAAGACAGAAGGTGGAAGAGAATAATAGATGGGAAATTTTGTATAAGAGAAGAGGAAAATGGTGGTAGTCTCCGTGGCAAAATGGTAGCGTCCGCGACTCTGAGGCGGCAGGTCGAGGGTTCGCGCCCCGTCACGGACTGAGGTTAGTAAGGGCATACACTCAGGGTAAAGATTACATTTGCCAAAACAAGTCCTTCGCAAGAAGGCAACCGTCCTAGCCCTTACGGGGGGGGGGGTAAGTGGGGGGAGAGGGAGAGGGGTGTAGCTAGACAATGGAAATGGATGGAAAGCTCATTAGAACGTCTGTAGTTAAATGAACTCATTCGCTGTTTAAGCTACTAACATCAACAGCTTCCCACGTAAGTACAAGCATACTTGCATATATTTATGTTAATACTGCTAGCGTCTGCTTACTGTTACTGTTATAATTATTATTTATATTAATATTATTATTATTAGTAGTAGTAATACCAGCAGTAGTAGTGAAAGTGTAGGTACTATCAACATTATTATTATTACTTATATTCATATTCATATTATTATCATTATTGGTAGAAGTAGTAGTAGTAGTGGAGGTAGTAGCAGTAGTAGTAGTAGTAGTGGAGGTAGTAGCAGTAGTAGTAGTAGTACAGGTGGTAGCCATATTAATAATCAATATTATTATTTTAATTCACAACAGTAATAGAGCTCATAAAGAAGGGAGCTCTGTGTGTGTGTGTGTGTGTGTATGTGTGTATGCAACGTATCTACGTGCAAAAGAACATATTATACATACATATATACAATATGCATAAATGCAAACATACATACATACATACAGTAGCTTACTCAAGCAATAGATTATATATATCCAAGGTTGCCTACCAGACAAGATACAAGGATCCCATTATCATCCCAAAGGAATGCAGGCGAAGGAATCATATATCAACAGACTTATTCACTGGGCAATGAAAGAATGAATAAATAAATGAATTGGGCAATGAATGAATGAATGAACAAATGAATTGGGCAATGAATGAATGAATAAACAAATGAATTGGGCAATGAATGAATAAATGAATTGGGCAATGAATGAATGAATAAATGAATTGGGCAATGAATGAATGAATAAACAAATGAATTGGGCAATGAATGAATGAATAAACAAATGAATTGAGGAAAGAAAGTATGAATAAGCATCTGGAGTTATTCATTGCCCAAGAGGGTTAAGGAATTTAATAGGCCTTAGGCCTATATAATATATATATATATATATATATATATATATATATATATATATATATATATATATATATATATATAAGTAGTCACCGTGGCTCAAATGGTAGCGTCCACAACTCTGAGGCGTCAGGTCGAGGGTTCGCGCCCCGTCACGGTCTGAGGTTAGCAAGGGCATGCACTCAGTGTAACGATTACATCTGCCAAAAGTCCTTCGCAAGAAGGCAACCGTCCTAGCCTTTGGTTGAAAAGGGAGTCCGTGACGTAAAACCGCAATATATATATATATATATATATATATATATATATATATATATATATATATATATATATATATATATATATATATATATATAAAATTTCAACCCCCATCAGAAGTTAATATAAAATGAATGAATTTTATTATATGCAAAAAAATATATATATATATATATATATAATAACAATTATGACCGACATAGACGAAGGTAGAGATCCTCCTTGCGAAGGGGGTGGCCGAATCAAAGCATCAACCACATTCCCCAGCTGATACCTTACTCCTCTGAGCTCCTTGGGGATAAAAGGTCACTGCAATTTACCTAAATCCCCCCCCCCTTTGTACAATGAGTGACTCATTAAGAAACAGTCGTGGGTTCGCGCCCCGTCACGGTCTGAGGTTAACAAGGGCATGCACTCAGGGTAACAATTAAATCTGCCAAAACAAGTCCTTCGCAAGAAGGCAACCGTCCTAGCCCTTGGTAGAAAAGGGAGTCCGTGACGTAAAACCGGATCAAAGGAGAAAAATAATTAAGTGAATTCATAGAGAAATCAAATCTATATTCACTATTTAAATTAAAAAAAAAATAAAAAAACTCATTTAATCAATAGAATCTCATACTAAAACCCCGACATATTCCGGATTATATTTTAAAATTACCTAATATGACCATTTATTTTTTATAAACTCTGCCACGATTACAATATTGGTAATATTAAGTCACTGAACGAACATTTAAGTGTAATTACCTAATTATGCTTAGGGAAAAAAAGAGCCCTGGGCTCGTAACTCCCCGTCTCCTGGTCGGTTCTATTTTTATACTTATCGATAGTTATCATATTTGTTCTTAATACTAAGAATGCCACGTCTCCCCCCTGTGTGTGTGCATATGTATGTATGTATGTGTGTGTATATATATATATATATATATATATATATATATATATATATATATATATATATATATATATATATATATATATATATAGAGAGAGAGAGAGAGAGAGAGAGAGAGAGAGAATATTTTATACGTAATATCAAGTAATAATAGTGGTAGTACTTGCAGTATTATCTGTGGTCGTAGTTTTAATTTCACTACTACTACTACTACTGTTAATAATAATAATAATAATAATAATAATAATAATAATAATAATGACACTCGAACTAAAGTCTCCAGAGCTAATCTTTCGAAAATATCTTCCCTTATTATTTATCGTTATACTAATAATAATAATAATAATAATAATAATAATAATAATAAACTTACCATCCATACGGCATACAATCCCACTCTGGCTTCAATACCTAAAGAAAACTCGTTGAGGAATTGAAAAATTACTATTATATAATATTGGACTCAAATGGCTATTCGGTGTAGACCAAATACCAAATGGCTCTTGAACTAAGAATCTCTTCAGGGCTTATCATCATATAAGGGATGACAATTACAGTAAGTAATTCATCATATTAGAATGGGTCAATTATTCACTTGTGCACTCACGCTACGGACACGTTCACTCCAAGATGCACTGAGAGCAACTGTCAGACATGAACAACCTGAACCCATGAGTGATAGGAGTGAATACAGTCCGTGAATGAGTAAGGTCCCTCTGATTCTACTACCGGCAATACTCACTGGCCTACATGTTGTATGTATGTAAATATGTGCGTATGTACGTTTATATTTCACGGTTTTACGTCACGAACTCTCTTTTCAACCAAGGGCTAGGACGGTTGCCTTCTTGCGAAGGACTTGTTATGGCAGATGTAATCGTTACCCTGAGTGTATGCCCTTGCTAACCTCAGACCGTGACGGGGCGCGAACCCTCGACCTGACGCCTCTGAGTGTACGTACGTTTATATGAGGGACTGTATATATGTATGTGTATATGTAAGTATATGTATGCAACTTACTCAGTTTAAAATTAAGAGGGCAATAGCTCAAGCGTCATTCAATTCCTGACCAATAAGAACATAAAAAAAAAAATCTTTATGAATAACAGATTTTAGTGTAGAGACGTGATGGGGGTCCAAATGATTTGCAGATACCTAGGCTGCTTCTGCAGTTATGAAATGGATTTCATAAACGCATCTGACACTGTTCTGTGTATGGCTAGGATCCCGTACACAGAGCATACAAGTTCACCATGCTCTGTATCCTACACATGCCAAGAAGAAGAAGAAGAAGAAGAAGAAGAAGAAGAAGAAGAAGAAGAAGAAGAAGAAGAAGAAGAAGAAGAAGAAGAGGAGGAAGAAGGAAGAGGAGGAGGAGGAGGAGGAGGAGGTATGATCTACAGTAGTATTCGTATCAGTTTAACTCCATCTAAAATTCCACAAATTAGTTGGATTTCTTTTTCTTCATATAACCAGTTATACAAACTCAACATTGACCACATTATTTAGGAGAAAAAAAATAGATCAGGAATATGTTATATATTAATTTAGTAAAAAAAAATCACGGTTGTGAAAAAACATTATAGCTCTTTGAAGACAACTCGAACCTTATGGATAACACTAAATCATAAATCATTAATGCATAGATATTTACACACATACACACACACAAAATTACAGCGTCACTACGTCAATGGTATTCAAAACAAACCTCTCTCTCTCATAATCAGCACAACAGGAAATGAAAACTAGAGTACCTTGGAAAACAACGATACCAAGAACAACAACACTAATAATAATAATAATAATAATAATAATAATAAGAAGAAGAAGAAGAAGAAGAAGAAGAAGAATATACACATATCCAAAGAAAAATTATGTAATTTAATATAGGATGTCAAAGTTCATGCAAAAGCATACGATATATATATATATATATATATATATATATATATATATATATATATATATATATATATATATATATATATATATATATATATATATATACCAAATTGTGCTTACGGGAAAGAACCCCAAGCTCGGAACTCCCCGTCTCCTGGTCGGTTCCATTTTGTACTTAGTGATAGTTATCATAATTGTCCTTAAAACTATGGACTGAGTTAGCATTAACACCTCCTCGCTTAGCCAATTCCAATTATCAACTACTCATACACTACCCCCCTCTCATTCTTCTAGCTTCGAGTGATGGTAAGTCTAATTCCCTCAGCCTCTCATCATAACTGAGATTGCGTATTTCTGGCACCAGTTTCGTGGCATGTCTTTGAACTTTTTCAAGCTTAGCTATGTGCTTTTTCAAGTGCGGATTCCAAAAGGGGGCTGCATATTCCAGTTTTGGCCTCACATAGGTTACATAAATATTTCTGAACATTTCCTTGTCCATGTGCCTGAAGGCTACCCTTACATTTGATAAGAATGCATATGCTGCCCTTACTATGCCATTTATATGTATTTCTGGAGACAAATCTGCCAGTATGTTTACTCCTAGATCTCTCTCATTTTCTGTCTCTTGAAGTTGTACTCCAGCCACCGAGTAGTCAAGCTTGGGCCTTCTTGCACTTGTACCCATTCTCATTACTTTACATTTTGAAGTATTGAATTTCATTAGCCACTTTTCTGACCACTCATGCAGATTATTTAGATCCTCCTGAAGTTCTCTACCATTGTTCTCGTTTTTTACATTCTTCACAATCTTTGCATCATCTGCAAACATATTCATGAATGAATTTACAGACTCTGGTAGGTCATTTACATATACACGGAACAAAAGTGGCCCTAAAACTGAACCCTGTGGAACTCCACTACTAACTCTTCTCCATTCAGACACTGAGTGTCTTACTCTGTATACGGGCATAAATACCTAATTGTGCAGACGGGAAAGAGCCCTATGATCGCAACTGCCCGTGTCCTGGTCAGGTTCATTTTCATACTCAATGATACTTTTCATATTTGCCCTTACAACTATGAATGCAGTTAGCATCAACCACTTCCTCGCTATGTGCATGCCAATCATCAAGTATTCTTACACTAAAAGAGTACTTCCTTACATACCTGGAAACTTTTCTTCCAAAGCTTCAACTGTGACCTCTAGTTCTAAAGCCAACCATATCAAAATATCGATCCGGAGCCACTCTGTCAAAACCAAAAAGGAATTTAAAAACCATCACTCTACCCCCCCTCATTCTCCTAGCTCGAGCGATGGTAAGTCTAATTCTCTAAGCCTCTCCACATAACTGAGACTGCGTACTTCTGCCAGCCCTTTTGTAGTTTGTCTTCGAACATTTTCCAGTTTATTTATATGCTTTTTCGAGTGCAGATTACAAAGGGGTGCTGCATACTAAAGCTTTGGCCTCACATAAATTACAGAAACTTCCCCAGCATTTAACTTGTATGTCTCCACCCAAATTCAAATGGGAATTAATAGTGACACAAATCTTCAAACAACAAGCTCTTTAACTGGAACGAGGGGTTTAAGATACAACAATAGTAAAAGGGATAACAAGTGTTCTTTAAAATTGTACATAATATAATAAGAATAGTTAAGATAATTGACTACTTCTGTACAATAAGCACTACCAACAGTATGATTCTGCTTCTAACACCAAGTTCATAAACAAGATCAGGAAACACAATAAATTATGTACTACGCTTCAACTGTGAACATCAAAAGGAAAAACAATAAATTGTGTACAACGCTTCAAAGTATCAAATATTAAATACAAAAGGATTTAGGTTTTTGCATCTCTTAGATAGATATATATATATATATATACACAAAAATGTGTTACAATTTCCCAGTAATGATAGTTATTAAACTTTAGATAAGTATCACAAACTAAACAAAATTATATGTACATTTACATGTAAGGAAAAATATAAAAAACAAAAGAAATAGTAATCAAGTGCAATCAAGGCCATCCATTTCTAATACCATAAGCATATGGGCCCCTCTATATGAAGGAAAATATACATTTTAAGAGTCAATTGACCTATCTTCAGTTGCACTTACTAAGCCTCTAAATGCTAATTACCCCTAGAATTATAAGGGGCATAATGACATTTAATAAACTAATAAAGTACAGTACTGTATATGTGAATAAAATTACACAAAAAAAGACAGTTAAATCAGCTCAAACTTAAAAGGTCTGAGTCTTATTTACCAACACACTTAATCCAAATACTTACAATCTTAAGTACAGTAAGAATATACAATTCTGCTTACAGTGTTTGCAGCATCTCACAGAGCTTACAGTGTATGCAGCATCTCACAGAGCTTACAAGTCTACGTAGATAAAGTATAACAGAAAATATGACAATGATACTTTTAAGACTGAAAAGTGACAAATTAAAACAAAAATAACTTCTCCATATCACTTACCAGCCCTGGTAGATGCATAGGTTCCTGAAATAGTCAAGGTTTTTCCATGAGAAAAGCAAAAGCAACCAAAAATAACCATCAAATTTTGCAAAAAAATATTGAAAATAGAAATGAACTCATTTTAAAAGCTAAAATTCGAATTTTAAAAGCTATCCCAGTCACATAACTTAAAGTAAAGAGCATAACTCATACATATATAAACTGTTAATTCGTAAAATTGTCAAATCCACAACCCAGAAAAAACAAATAAAAATAAGAAATAATTTTCACCAAATGCAGTAATATCTCGGCTTAAGTCTTTCCAAAACTCACGGCTCGTGAGAAAAATATCCTTAAAGACGAGCGAGACACCCTTTAAACCTATATAGAGTAAATAGCTCCATAACATCAAAAATGCAATATACCTTGTTCAGTAGGTCAACATTTTCAATGTCTTTCTAATAAATATAATGAAAGTATGTTAATACTGTACTTTTATGCTTATATAGATAAAAACCAAAGACTATTCAAGTTAAATACTCCCCTGCATACCCTAAAAATCCGCCTAAACCCCTCTATAAGAACATAATATATATAAGCAACCCAATTATAAAAACCACCTAGACCCCCCTATAAGAACATAATACAGTATATATAAGCAACCCACTTATGATGATAACATTAAACATCATTCGATGACTCAACATTTTCATTGTTTTTCAATCAAATATAACAGGTATACAAATTTCTCAGATATTAATGAAAAGAATAACCCCAAATAATTACGTAAAAGAACCCTCGATATGTCGAAAAAATATAAGTCAACATTTAGGTAAAAACCAACAAAGTCAACTATGATGTAGCCGAGGTATTACTGTGCAGTACCAGAAATATCTTTAGTAAGAAATGTCACTGAGATAGCTACGGTAGAATACTTTCCAAAGCACTAAAAAATAAAAAGCTTCTCTATTAAGTGTGTAAGTTGTGATCTAAGAGCCACTGTAGCAGACAACACTCTTCTATGGACAAGCAACTCTTATTAAAACTTAGGAGAAACTTGAGAATCTGCCATTGAAAATATCAAATAACAAGCATTACTAAAAAACCATAGAGCACAAAAAGAAAAAACATTAGGACTCTCAAGATCAAACTGTTCCCATAGGCTTACGATAAGCCACACCATCTCCCCCACACTGAAAAACTAATAAGAAAAATTATTAATAGCGAATTTTGACATTCTTTACCACTAACTGGCTTGTGTAGCTTATCGACACATAATGACCACTTATAGTTTAATATGTAGATTGCTTGGCAACAGAACCACATAAATAACCGAAGACAAGCTATGAATAAGCATCCGTTTCGCGACATAGCAGTGTACAGAATTTTTTAATTAGATATGGCAGAAAAAGGTAGTTATTCGTAAACATGTTGTGTTAACACATGAGATGAACATAATTCGCAAATTAAAAACAAAGAACGTGCTGTTGATATTTAGGAAAAAAGCAAAACTGATGCTACAGCATTCTAAAGTTTGCATGACTTGCTCTCAGAGTGATTGCATGGCAAAATTAGAGACTTCTGATGGTGTGGAAGATTTAAAGGGCGGCAACATTTCTATAACATTAGCCATTGTACAAGAGAAGGCTCTGGGTCTTTACGAAACTCTTACGGGTGAGATGGTGGAGGAGGATTCCACTGTATTCAGAAACGTCATGGCCTTAAAAATATATTCTTCAAGAGACTACGGCTTGAGGATCCCACCACACCACCAACCTTCTCCGCCCCATAGCCCTCCTCCTCTCCTACAATGCTTAGATACCCCCACTCCCCCAAAACATCGTTTGCTGCCTATGTAGCCTAAAGCATCGCTGCTGAAAGGTATATGTACATTTTTTCCTGTAATTATATTATTTCACTTCAGTTCTGTTTCCTTTATTGCTATTTCTAACTTCTCATTTTACAGTGGTGTGTAATTGAAGTAATACATAATTGTAAGATGGCCCATCCCTCTTTTTATTAATTCTAATGGGGAAAATAGTTTCGTTGCTCGTCGTTTAGTTATTAATCGCATTTTCATAGTCCAAATTGGCGACAAATAATGGGGACCCACTGTATATATACATATATACACACACATATATATATATATATATATATATATATATATATATATATATATATATATATATATATATATATATATATATATATATATATGTGTGTGTGTATG
This sequence comes from Halocaridina rubra, assembly GCA_037179515.1. Lineage (NCBI taxonomy): Eukaryota > Metazoa > Arthropoda > Malacostraca > Decapoda > Atyidae > Halocaridina > Halocaridina rubra. Next base: position 27,307 of record JAXCGZ010017227.1, on the reverse strand, counting down.
TGTGTGTATAAATTTATCTATACTCTCTCACCATATCTTATTAGCAAGTTTCCATCAAAGTGGTGATGAAATGTTGATTGATCAAGAATTGAACTTGGTGTTACATTATCCCCCCCCCCAAAAAAAAGGGGGGGGGCAATACTACAACTGGATCAACATTTTAAGGTAATATTTCAGGAAGCATGCAAAGTTGCATACTGAAAATAAGCAGAACTGGTATCTTCAACTCGACTTAGCACTTCAATGCTATTATAATTAAAACTGTGGACTTTACTATAAATTAAATATATAAAACTATCAGAGAATTTTATAAATTTGTCACTCATCACTAAACATTATTCATTAGCAATAATCTAAACTTTGGACAAAGTAAGTTACTGGATTATAATCAATATTACCCAAGAAAAATACTCATTTTACATATTATTTCAAGTTCTTGGATCCCTAGCAGAGAGCTGAACACTGGGGCTTAGTTGCTCACTAAGGTCTTGGACTGCTCCAAAACAACTTGGTTAGTAACAAGTTCTTTCTGTAATCCCATGATGAAAGGCAGGCTATCCCATTTAGCATTATAGTTGTTGTTTGCCGTTTCACGCATCACAATCAATCCCAAATCAAGTGGAGGTGGACACAGACAGGTTGGACCAACTTCAAATTCCAGCTTACTTAAGTGATTATTGCTACTTAAATAATAAATCTAGGTTAACTTAATCAGGAGGTTTCATATCTTGCTAGAGTGTTATCCTTTTCATGACATTTAGTTTGGTAGTCTAGAGAGGAATTTTCATACAAAAGGATTCTGAGCGCAAGAGGAATAATCTCTACTTTTTAGGATATTTTGAGTAATATTTATAGAAATTTTATCACAATACTTTGAAGACGCTGACTTGTATATATTATAGCTCTTATGAAGAAGAATGGTATACATTTTGGTAAGTTTGAACATCAAATATTTTTCTTTATTATAATGACCTTTATTTTAGAACCAGCCTTGTAAAATATTTTGAACATGCTGAAGAAGGTAGTAGGAGGTATAAATCATTAACACATAAATTTATAATATATATTACAAATTCCTTGAAAAAAACAGACAAAAATGTAAAAAACCAATGACCACACAGCCAGACCTCTGAAAGCGACATAATACACAGTATATAGTTGCTATTATCTAGTACAGTTCAACCAAAGCATAGATATTCAATACAGTCTGATGATTACATAATGATTATTATTGTATTCCAATACATAAATATTTAGTAAATTGCTTAACTGCACCATTTCCGAAATCATGGAATTTCCTAAATGATTCTTTGGTAAAGTGCTTCAGTTAGGAACAACTACTGCTGCTTCGATCTCACTGCGGGGAATCTAGAAGGGCATCCAACCTTAATTCCCCAGCTACAACATTTGAATGGGGAGTAATTGCGACATATAAAAAAAGGAGCATATTTATAAGATAATGATACTCAACATGTGAAAGTTAGTTTTTAATATACTACATTTCATTAATAACAGCAAAAATTATTATCTTGCCAAATAATTTTGGTATTCGACTGACAACTGCTTACCATAGCAAATTAATGCTTTTGAGATAAAAATAACAAATATTTGGGTAACTGCTTACCTTCAAAATCAAAATGAGTTATACATGACAATATATCTAAAACCATAACTCACTTCCTAACCGGAATGAACTCGTCAAAACAATAGTTGAAAAATTATTAAATCAGAATGCCAAGTAATGGATCGTTACGGGTGTGACAGTAAGGCATGACATTTGATAATTGTTTATACAGATTTATGCATCTTTATCCCAATAAAATACCTATTCAACCAACTTCTCTGCCATCCCCTATGCTATGCAGCCACTTTTGAAAGGCTTTTGTCATACCTTCACAACTTTTTTATTTTAACTGCGATACCAGGACGGGCCCAAAAAGAAAAAAATCTACCCTCATCGGGCCTGGGCACGAAGAAAACATAGAAACAGAGAGGGGGAGTGTCTAGCGACTTGTCAGATGTGAAGGGATAATAAGACACGTACAACCTAACATGACCTAAGGAGAGGCGATACAATAATATCAATATTTAGCCGTATCATTAAACAATATTGTTCGTCCAGCCAAAACCGGGCATATGCAATTATCAAATATAAATGAAGGATAATGATAATTTATTTAAAATTCCTTAAAACCCACTCATGACCATCACTGGGTAGTGAAATTCATACCCATATTTGTCACCCTCGACGATTACTTCCAGTCGCAAATCGTACGCTTAAAAACACTTCTATATGTGCTATACTTACATCTATAATATACTTAAACCTTCTAAAAGTATTTCTAGATCTAGACTAACCTGGTTTTGACATTTTGATATGAGAATTTTTGGTTTTCACCGCCCAACCAACGATCGAAACCACTTGTTTTGTTTACGAAATAAACAAATGAGTTGAGCTTTGCGCATTCAAACATTATTTATATATATATTTTCTAAAGTATTATTTATTCAGACAATTATTATAACCAGTCATATGGGAGTTTAGTTCATGGTTTATTTGTATTTTTTGTAATAATAATTCAGAGTTAATATATTCACGTTATAGTCAAATATTGTAAATGCATTCATGGAAAAATGTCGTTTTATAACTTGGATTTATTCTTATCCGTATTATATAATCGCAAATCATAATCTCAACTTGATTAAGCTATGTCATTAATAATGAATATATCATTACAAACATATTTAAAACAAAATCTAAGCCAACATAAATTTAAAACTGAGCACGAATGGGAGAAAGTTGCCGATTTTTTTTTTTATTTCATCATTAACAAACAATAAAAACGTGCATAAAATTCCGAAATTCTCATGTCGATGGTAGAATTTATACGTATAGTAACAGGTGAGGAAAGAAAAAGATCTATTTCAATTTATCATATTTGTTATGGTAAATTAAGGCAAAGTCCTTTATAAATACGTGTAGCCACATATTGCAAGTCGCCTTCAGGCACATGGACTAGGGACTGCTCAGATGTATCTATGTAACTAATGTGAGGCCAGAGCTTTAATATGCATCCCATTTGGAATCCAACTTGAAAAAACATAAATAATCTGGAGAATATTCAAAGACATTTTCCAAAGCTGGTTAGAGACATGCAATCTCAGCTACATGGAAGGGTTGAGGGAGCTATCTTTACCATTACTTGAATTTAGAAGGAAGAAGGGGAATATGGTGACAGGATTTAAATTCATTCATGGTTCTGCCAGAGTGGACAAGGAGCAACATTTTGATATAGGTGGCTGTAGAATTAGAGGTCAGAGTTTCAAGCTCCATGAGAAAACTTCTTTGTTGGGTGTAAAGAAGTGCATTTTTTTGTGTAAGAATAGGGATAACTGGGAATTCACTAAGTGAAGAAACAGTAAATGCTAACTGAATTCATTGGATAAAGTATATACATATATGATAGATGGCAATAAAAAAAAAATCGATGAGGAGATGGGAAGTTACGAGCATGGGGCTCTATCTGGTAAGAAGATTTTGTGAGTACACTCAACCCACAATTAATGGATTCATGGGGGGTACCTCGGCTTGTTAAATCTGTTTGCCTTATTTACGGCAGGGATCATTAGTGGTAACAATTACATAATGAAAAGAAGAGGAATTATAATTTTAATCAAGCACTAAATCAAGGTCAACATCCAATGTGACAATGTAAAATACCTGTGCAGTGTGAAAATAATAAATTCAACTTTTTATTTGCGAGAAAGAGAGAAAAAGGAGAGATTTAGTTATCCTTAAAATACCCATTACAGAAGCTCCCCTACTTACGAACATTTACATATACAAACAAAAACCTGCACATAATCTACCCATGTATGTATTACTCTACTGTATTATTACATTATCATTACTGTATTAAACTTCACTAATACTGTTTTATGTAGTAGCTAAGAGTCTTCAGCCTAAGTACTGTACAGTACTTATTTTTACATAAACACAACTTACGAACAGTTCTACTTATGAACAAGTTTACCCAACTCATTTGTCAGTTGGGGAGTGTCTGTAATGGCTTTGTTTAATACTGTTATTATGACAGAAAGCAAACATTATCCTACAGCACTTCATTTTTCTCTCTCACACTCGCATAGCATTATTATTATCATCATCATCATTATTGGTAGTTATCATTATTTTTTATATCATTATTATTATTGTGACACTGAAATGATGGTAGCCCAAAGTGCTTTTTACCTCTCTAGCTCAGTATCTTCATATTATTTTTATTTGTTCTCTATTATTATTGTGATACACCGAGCTGGTTGCAGCTCTCTCTCTCTCTCTTGAAGTAGCTCTAGCCCAATGGTACTACAAGTGAAAATTATTAATTTGCTGCTCCAGATACTGTCCGTAAAATCCAAAGTCTCTTGAATCAAGATGCACTTTTATCAAACAAATTTGTCTGATGAGGCAATGGTGGAAAAAAGAAAAGAATTCCTTTGCTGAAATTTGAAGAGTAGCAATAAGACTCGACTATTAAGTGGGAAAGCAGTAGAAGAGCTGTCAGCATCGATATTATCAAATTAATCTAAATTTTTTTATATATCGTGGTGACTTTTATTGCTTGTGATCAGCTTGACCCTGTGATTTCATATCTTGTTAAAGAAATATCCTTCTCACAATGGTAATTTAGGAGTCAAGATATAATTAAAAAAATATTGGTTGAGTTGAGGTGCCAGTCATATCATCTTTCTTTTTTTTTTTTTAGTTGGTAATGTCAACTGAGTTAGAGTTTATCGTTTACTTGTGATTAACTTGATCATGTGATGGCTTTAAAAATACTTTTTTCTTTTGCAACGAATAATTTAGCAGTTAATATAATTAATAGCAAAATACGAAAATATACCACTACTACTACTGCTGTGACGAGTGTATTCCAGGTTTCGAGTGTCTTCCTCATTTGCATGTTCAAGCGTTTCCTCATGTGGGTTTTCATTATTACCATAGTCAAACTTTATGTTAGTGTGTGTATTACCAAGAAAATGGTTTCCTTAAAAGAATATTTGAATTAGTATACATAAGAGGTTAAAGCAAATCTGTGTAAGATTAAATAAAGAAAAAAAAAACTTAATTTCTGTTAAACTCAAACTCCAAGTAGAGATGACACATGTTCTCTCTCTAACCTCCCACCATATGGATGGGGAGGGGTGGTAGATGATCTGAGGGGGATGTGGGAAGCTCTGAAGAAACTGGGAAAACAATTTCAGGGAACTCTTGGCTTGTAACAGATCTGGTAAAGAACTTGGATGACAAATTTCAATATAAGGAAAGAGATCTGCAAGAAAATTTGAGAGTAAGGTAAAAGAGAATGACAACCCAAGAGAGAATATAGAGAAAAGAACTTGAAAAATAAATAAAATGCTAGGGGGTGAAAGAACGAACTGGAAGGTCACATTTATAAATACGAGGATAACAGCAAACATTTGGGTGATAGCCAGAGAGAATTAAATGTTTAGACACTGTTATCTTCTGAAAAGATGAGATTGTAGCTTGGAATGTTCAGATAAAGGAAAATGCTGAACAGCTCAGAAGAGATTGTCAAACGCTGAACACAGAGTATTTGAGTATTACAAGATATTTTGCAGATGCAGTGACTGGACTAGTATTAAGATAAGAAAGTGATGATTTGCCATAAGTACAGAACAGGATTCTTAAATATATTAAGAAATACAAACGTATGATTGTGGTCAAGCTATAATGAACAAACGAGAAGAATCTGCATATTATGCATTTATTAAGTGTATATTCACTATGTTAATATCGCTTCTGAGAAACATATCATTAACCCCACGAGTGCCATCAATCCTAATAAAAATTGTAAAACTAAAGGACAAAAGATATGCAGTGAAACAAAGAAAAATAATTGAATAATAATGAAATGGAAAGTGTACAATGTGAAAGACATAATGCAAACCCTTATGGGTCAGAATTTCTTAACACTCATAAGAAATATATCAAAATAATACAATACTTAAGATTTTAAGAGATGCGCATACCAAAATATATGAAAAACCGTAATTCCAAGAGTGCAAATAGTTAAGCTAGTAATAATGGTCATCTGAAATAGTGAATATCACATGCAAATAAAAATAACTGCTTTTTATGTTTAAGAAAATGAAGAAAACATTAACACTGCTACTGCAATTAATAAATTTATATCATACTTCTGGAATAATGCTATGTAAAACTTTACAGCTTACATGCTCAAAGTTATATTCTTAATAGCATTTCCTCTATCTATGTGTTATTTACAACCTTAAGGAGGCCGTATTAGCTCAATGGTAGAGCTTGCAGGTTGGGAAGTGACTAACACTGGTTCAAGAATATCGTGGGGCATTAGGAAGGACATCCACCCTTAATTCCTTTACAGCTCCAACCTGTGTCCACCACTTCCAAATGAGGACTAATTGTGACACATAACACGATGCTTACTAATGTGTCACTTCCATTTGAACAGTTTCGGTGGGAATTGTGAGATGATAATGTTTTGAGTATAGTACACCATGAATAGACAGCGACACTTCCTGAAAAGTTTTATTGCACCTTCCCCAATTTCTTTGCATGTGACAATCATAAACTTATCAGAGTCTGTAAGTACAGTATTTCTCATGAAATCTTTAGGAGCTCATAAATCAGTTCAGATATTTTACATGCAGCAGTGCATTATTAGAAATGGAGCATGAAAAGAATTAGCTAAAGGATATACCTTTATTCAACCTGCCAAGGTGGATGAATTTAAGTCCAAAATAAACACAATGAGAGGAAAAAAATAGGAGGCCTAGTGTATTTTGCCTGAACAAAAGCATAAGGGAGCATTCAATCAAATAGAAGTTTTGTTTCAAAGCCAAATCTATACAGAAAAGAAACTTGTACATAAACAAACTCTTCTCATATACCCAGTTTTCAAAACAGAACTCCATTAATATGAGGAATAAGCTGCCAGTCAACAAAAGTAATGATAACGATTTCATGTAGATTAAGAAAAGGGTGTTGGCACTCAGAATGCAATGACTTGACCATAAGTCCTGTCAAACATGCTTACCAAAGGAAAAGACACATCTAGAAGGAATATGTGTCAGTTTCTTCATTTTTTTTTCTTTCTTTCTAAAGCCAGGTATATTTGAAATAGCATAATTGAAAGTCTGAAAACATTATTTTATTCATACTACCTTCACCTACCAAAGGCAGTAAGGTTATCACAAAGAAGGGAAGAAAATATAAAAAATGATTATGCTCAATATAAAGCCTAGTAGCCAACGTAATACTGACAAGATCTATTTCTAGTCCTTCTTTGAATGTTAACATTATACATATGACAAAAATCCTATAGTTTCTCAGTGTCGTTATAGTCATCTCGAGTAGAGTTTAAAATTAATATTGTAACAATAAGTATAAAATATTTTTTATTGATTGCAGATTTTTCATAACACTAAATAAAATATATTGTTCATTAATAATAATAAATTTAACTCATATCAAGATATATACTATTTATACATTTCATTATATTGTTCAGTATTCAAATAATAAATTCTTTTCACATAAAAAGCTCTGTTATAGATAAATTCGGTACATAGAAGTCATCCTGATACTCAGATATTAGAGGTCACTTGCTTTAAATGTTTGTAATTTCAGACCAGCATAGCATAAAATGTTAAACATAAAAAATCTTAGATATTTAAAGAAAAATACTTTTACCTTTTTTATGGCTAAAATATATAGTAGATAATAGGTGATTCTTCTAATTAAAACAGTAAACAATCATAACACTATAGGTAACCATCAATAAATTATGTAATCACTAACAACACTAGAACTCACTGGGGGATTAGAAAAAGTTCTTGTACTTAAATATTTATATCACAGATAGTAACAGTTACATCCTAAGACTATCCAAAGAAGGAATATTAAATAAAAAATTGTGAACTTTCAAATTCTGATAAACAGGGTCATAAGCAACTACTGGGGGAATGCAGTATGACAGTGGTCAAAGTAATTGACTCAGGGAGTGACAAGCCATGTTCCAGCCCACCACGGGGCATTAGGAAGGAAATCTATCTTTATTTTCCCAACTTCAACCTGTGTATATTCACTCCCATTCGAATGGGGATTAACAGTGGCACTTTAAATGGCAAACAACAACATCAGGGTCATAAGCAACTACTACTCAAGCAATACTAGAACTCATTAACAAAGCGGCTGTATGTAAGCAATAAAAACAATGAGAATAATGTTGTTACTCTTAAATATATTAAGAAATACAAATGCATGATTGTGGTCAAGCTATAATGAAGACGAGAACAATCTGCATATTATGCATTTATCAAGTGTACAATATATTCATTATGATAATATCTAGAATATGTATTTAAATAGATATCTGTCTTTTCATTATCTTATTCTTAGTAATGTAAAAAATATAGCATCTCTTAGTGAATCATCTATGTTGTCTTTCATTATTGCAGAGGCATGCAATTAGTCCCTTATAACAGGGAACTTACCTTCCACTAACCCAAAGATTAACTCACTACACAACATTCAGTTTCATACAGGTACAAGTTTTGGCATTGGTCTCTCTACCCCATCCGTTTTAATGTCTGTATAGTTACGGGATTCTAAATTCGAACTGTTGGGTTTGTTACACAGAGTGTCCATTGACTTCCCATGACAGCCAAGAATGTCTGTAGATGTAACAAGAGACTTCTCACTTTCTGTGACTTTAACGTTATTTTCATTCTGCATTTGATGAGTATCTTCTTGTGTCTGCTCCATTTCTTTGCGTTGTTTTGCTCTGTACTGCTCACATTTATGTGATTTGAGAGAGACTTTGTGAGCGTATGATGCATCACACGATGTACACTTAAATGGCTTTTCTCCAGTGTGAAGTCTCATGTGAACTTGAACATGATCTTGTCTGCTGAAACCTCTACCACAAACATTACATTTAAAAGGTCTTTCACCAGTGTGTGTGCGCATATGAGATAGAAAGCGGTGACGGCAATTCTTTGGGAAGAGCTTTCCACACTGGCTGCACTTATAATGATGTATAACATTAGTTTTCCTTTGAGTGACATAAGTATGATCAGTATGACCAAACAGTTCATCCTCAGTATCTTTGCCTTCCATTCTCTGTTGTCGAAGCTTAAGATAATCCTTTACCTTTTTTATCAGTTGTTTGATTGCTTCTGGATCTTTGCGGATATCACGACTATAAGCTGTGATCTTTTCTAAAGCAGCCCAAGCAGGTTCACTGAAGGGTAAAGCTCTTAGCACACCTGGGGAAAACGTAGGGCCTGGAAGACAATCATCCACTGAATTTTGTTGAGAATCAATGTCCTCCACTTTTTCAGTCGCAGATATAAAAGGAGAAATATTTTCTAATGACTGTTCTAGGAGTAATTTAGAATACTCTCTTCCTGGATTTTCATATTCTTGTTTGCAGTTAAGATAATGATCAGCTTCTGAGAGAGGTGTAATCATAGTGCCAGGGACCTCTGGCTCAGGAGAAATGACATTGTCTAATGAGCACTTGAACAATGATTCCATATGAATCCTCTGTGAATTTAAACTCAGATCTTGTGGGATATCATCAAAAGAATTACTAGAGCAATTTAAGTCTGAATTCAAAGTACCAAAGTAAGTGATATCAATATCTGATACTAGGTCATCTTCCTTCTTTATTGCAGTTTCGTCGATGAAAGGAGTTGGTGGACCACCACCCGAATGCACCTGAGGAGACAAAAATATTAATTATCAAGTAAAAGAATACCTGCAGCCTCATATTTTCTTCTACAACTTCAATGTATGTCTCATTTAATATGTCAGTATAATAACAAGGTAAAAAACATTGACAGAGTATAATAAAAATAGGCAACTGATAATCTACAGTAGAAAGAGGCCTACAAGTATATATTCCAAAACAACATTATAACATGATTTTACCATGACTTACTAATCTCGTTGGAAATGGATACACTGCTAATTAAATTAATATTAGCCTTCTTTTAATAACTATATTCATTACTGCTTAGGACTGCAATAAAATGTGATATTATAGGTGCTAAAGTTCAGCAAGGCACTATTTTAATATATGAAAATTAACGCAATTAGTTGTCCACATCTTTAACTTCTGTCAAATAACTTCGCTTTTTGACAAATGATTTATTGGAAACAGATTAGTTCAAAGGACTTACCCTTACTTGTATTTCATTTATAAAGCATTGAAAAGTCATGCAAAACTACAAAGGAAGAATAAACAACTCGAGTCAGCTCCTGGAAGCACAGTTTATTCATTCTCTTTTTAAAATTTTTAAAGTCTATCACCCACATGACCTTCAGGAATGCTTAGTTAATTCAGATTGCTCATTAATTCCACTTTCCATGCACTGAAAATAGGCCTAGCAGAAATATTCCACTTCAGTAGTATATCTGTTATACAGACATACTGCATACTATAAAATGATTGATTCGCAAGACTCACAACATTAATAATTTAATGTGGACATTCAAGTTTCTTCGAAATAGATACTGTATAGATAGTCTGTAATCTTCAACTGTTATGAAAAAACTATTTAGAACTTCATATATATGGAAATCTACATATTTTTCTGCTAACATATCAATAGGTATGGCTACTAAAAATTTGTTGACAAAAGGTAAAACAGAAATATTCCAGCATATAGCATGAAAGTGTGGGATGTAGCATAAAAATGGATACCTATAATATTAAAAATGAATGTAAACTTTACTGGGACACAAATTACAGAACGACTTACATAATGAATATAAAAAAAAGTGAAAACTTGCTTAAACTGAGAGAAACAGAACTTCAACATAACATTTCATTTTTACACCAAGAGTTCACATAGTCATTAAAATATTATAGTGCAACAGTTTGAAGTTTGGCAGTTTTCTGTTATGTATTACAACAGTGGATAAGTGGGTATTATCATAACGAAATACTTCTTCTCTTTTCAAAAACTAAAGCGAACAGTAAGGATGCCCAGCCGTTACACAAAGTATGAAATTCATCGCTATATTTCAGATCTTCACTAGAGCCCCCTTAAGTTAGTGCTTAAGAAGGGGTCCTGTTAGGATCCAAACTATAGCAATACACTTTATATTTCTTTACTGATTGGTTTCCTTACTATTTGATGCTGCATATAAACAGTTTGTGTCTACTTTATGTGAACATGTATGTTCTGAGGTTACCTGAAGGTCATGTGCCCACTGACTTCATATACAATGTATTTTTACATCAGAAAAATGTTGATTAGTTTGCCCACGCTTACTTTGGCAGATTATATAAACCAAAGTACTTGACAAGATACCAAAAATTTTTAAAATATACAAATGATGGGTTCTGAACTTCAGACAAGACTAATAACCAATATAGATTGCCTTGCAAGGAGTTTAAAAACTCATATTTGAGGTTCTTTACAGGAATATATATCTTTTAAGTTAGTGTAGACATACTAAAGTAAATTTTGGCCTTTCTGAAGTGCCAATTATATTTCAATTTTAGATACAATTGTAGAATCAACCAATGTATAGAAAAGCAGTGGGCCTCTTCAAAAGGGTCGTGCCACTACAGAATACTTGAGCAGGACGTGTCTTTTTTTTTAATTAATTTATATTCTTGCTCCATAATCATGTGAAGGTTACAAAAAACACGTCTCTTACATCAGCTAAGTACACAAAATAGACTCTCTCAATCATACATGAACTGGCAAATACAATAGCAGCTACCTCTAGATGGTGGCAGCAGATAGACTATTGTATTTTTCATGATTCGTCTGACATGTGTATCAAAATCAATTTACCCTTATTCTTTTTTCACACTTGATTTATGAAGCTCCTGTGACGTAATTCTGTCACACACAAAAATTGCAGTGTCAAATAGCAATACACTACTCTTGACCCATGGGAATAAAAACTGCCTTGCAACAATGGAAAGCACTCCTTTAATGAGGAGGAATTAAGTGCTAACCTTAAGGCAAAACTTAAACATCGTTTGGCAAAACACAAGGAATGCCTTACAGCAATCAATTGTCTGCCTATGCCATGAATCATTTATGACACTTAATGTGAAACTTACAACCTAAGGAACTTCTGTGACAACCAGTGTAAACTTGTATATAAAGGTTGGTTATATACCAAGGCAGCGTGAAGTGCGTATATAACGTAGTTCTAGGCCACAAACAAGCCAGACTACAATGCTCCTGATAACTGGCATTTGCTGTGCTTTTTCTTGAACTATCCTATGCAGTATATGAAACCTCCAAAATGACTTACTTGAACTCCCTGTATGGATTACAAAATTAATTCACTACAAGAATAGCTTGGTACCCTTTGATGCAATATTACATTGTCACAATGAGGCTAGCTTTTCTGTAATTCTGCTTTAGCAGAATGCTGCTGTGCAGTCCCATACTCTTTTCTTGGCTTAATAATGTAGAACTGGCAATCCAGTCACGAAATTCAGAGATTTTCTTAAACGTAAAAACATTCCTCCTTCATGTAAACATACACCCTTACTCCTTTACAAATTGTTTTACTCTATTCACATGTGACTAACAGTGTATTCCAAACCAATACCAATGATAACAAAATATTCATATAAAATGATACAGTAAGACCCATTGCATCAGGCACAGGAGTAGAGTATTTACATTATCATTCCCCCTATTTATTACACTTCAGTCTGATTAAGAATAAAAAAGGCATGCTAAATAATAATTATATAACTGAACATTCACACAAATACACATTGTACCTACAACTTTACTCTCCCCTATGCTTGTCTGCATAACCCTCACTGATTGAAACTGAGATCGGTGACTTAGAAAGGGTGCAATCTGAAACTTAATATTAACAGGTGCAACTGAGATTGGTGCGACTATACATATACTGCGAGTAGGACGAATTAACCCACACATGACTCTATTAATTGTCTTTTTTTAATCATGCTTAATCATTGAATTTTGTTTCCTTGCTTGAAATACAGAACTGGATTCATGAATTAAAATAATTTTACCCTTTGATACCCAGCTCAAATGGGAGCTTTGGGATGAAACTGTACATTTGGAAAAATGCATATATAAGTCTATGATCATAGCAAATATGTTTGATGTCATTTGACTAGTCAAAACTATACAGGAATAAAAACTCACAAAAGTATCTGACTTGGAATAGCTCCTGACTCATTACGCAAAATCGAAGCTTTAGAACTTTGCATACCCATTAAAATCCCTATAAGGTCCATTTCTGTATTTTCTTCATTAGGATGTGTGAATCTCCAGAGTGTATTGACCATATTCAACATAAAATGAATATGCTAATGAAAAAAACTGCGCCGAATTTACTTTATATGTTGAGCTTGCTAATATAAAATGTATACACACCCTCCTTTGATGACATACAGGAAAATTCGCCCACCAAGTGCTTGAGGAGAACCTTATGGAATGATGCAATGCCTACCAAGAGCAATGCCTAATTCCATAGCTATAATTAATATATTTAACTATCAATCAAAATAATAAGCCGAAAATACTATAACAACTCAAGAAATGCTCTGTAAAAACTAAAAATGGGATAAATACATAACGTAACAACCTGATTCAACACAATCTAAATATTCCATCAGAAACAGTTAAAAAACCTAAAGAATATTTTTGTTAGGTAGTTTTTCTAACAACTCAGTAATATATATATATATATATATATATATATATATATATATATATATATATATATATATATATATATATATATATATATATATATATATATATATATATATATATATATATATATATATATATATCAAGGGTACAGTAAACTTAATGTAAAACAAACTGTAGAATGAAACTGCTTGCTAGAAAATTAGCAATAATTGTTAAAGTAAAATACTGTATCATAAGTCAATTGACTACAGTATATATCTCTCAGTATTTCTGAAGATAAACCTTGGGTACTGTTAAGGTTAAATTTAGTATTTAGTTTTGCAATACTTTTCAGTTTTCCTCAGCTAAAGAAATGTAATGGAAAAATAATTAAACCTCTTCTGACATGAACACAAAAACATATCTATGAACTATTCTTAACATACATATTGAGCATAAAAAATTTGTCATGGAACGTTTATGGAAATATAAATATTATCCATAATTTCCTAAATATAGTGGAATGTTCAAATAAAAGTGAAATTTCAGGAGCTCAGATTACAGATACAGAAAATGTAAGTGCAATGGAAACAGGTTACTGAGTACATAAAAAATAATGAAGAAATTCTAAGTTGTTATAAACAATACACAGGGCTACCTTAAATACACAGTTATTCCTCATAATAATAAAAATTTATGCTCGTTATTTTCTGTGTCTTCCATAAAGGCAAAGTAGTTTACTGTATGTTTCAATAAACATACACGGGGCTGCAGTACCTTGGTAGTAGCACACGCAAGTTGGGAAGCGATTAACGCAGGTTTCAGCTCAGTGCGGGAAGATAGGAAGGGCATTTAATCTTAATCCTTCAGCTACAACTATGACATAAAATAATGCATAGTCCATTTATGTGAGGTGTGAACATTTATTATTCTAATATTTCATTCTCTTTCGATAGCATTTGCTAATATTTAACATGTAAAGAGCACAAAGATATCAATTTGAAAAAAATCTAGTAAAGCATACATACGCTCAAATGCATGCATAGCTTTTCTGCATATATTGTGTTCTTGTAGGGCATTTTATGTATCACTATAAATCTCCATGGGAATGGGGGTGGCCACAGGCAGGTTCGAGCTGGGGAATAAAGGCTGGAGAACTATACTACATATGCAACTACAATTATAAATGAACTTCCAATTGAAGTATATAATGTATACTGTATTCCTGTTTGTGCATATCACTTTATATTAATTTATTTTAGCATTAGATTTGCATGGTGGCTATTTTTCCTTATCAAAGTCCAAAGATAATGCTCCACCACTGACCTTATACACCTCTTATGCATTATATGATAAGCCTAAACTGACAAGAACTACCACACAAAACACACCACCACCCTCTCCTTATCCCCAATTTGGTTCAGTGAAGAGATAAGCTGCATGTCTTGTTCTATCAACTGAGCTACCAATATTTGCTGTTATATGTGTCATTATTAATACTTATTCGAGTAAGGAGAACACAGGCAGGTTGCAGATGGAGGAATTAAGGCCGGATGCTTCCTAATACCCTGTGACAAGCTCGAATACAAGTGTGTCACTTGAAGAGTCACGTGCTCTAACCACTGCACTGCAGAGGTCCCCTATTACTGAGCTACCAATGAACTAAGTTGCAACTGTAATGTAAAATATGCTTAAAATTAAATTTCCAGAAGTTCCAAATATCTTATAAATACTGTATATTGAGATTCTATGGAATTAATCATGATATTAGGTAAAATATATATAAGATTCAGATTCACATTATTAGTATATGTCTCCTACTTACTAAAACATGATTACAACATCTTACCAGGAATGTTGTTTGTAGTAAAATATAGTAATACTAGGCATAAATGCAACTAGAGTAATTACTGTGTATTTTCCTTTATAAAGTAGCCCATAAATCATATATAATAAACAGTACTAACTAAATAACCACAATTTATGTAAATTTAGTCATATCCACTAAAAACAGTATGATCATTGTCTAGCCATGTTGTTGAGACAAAGGAGCTCAGAAGTTTAAGCTAGGTAAAATAAGAAGTTTTATCAAACAGACTCTGATGCTAAATTTTTAAAATTATAGTATGATAATGCCAGTGTTGCAGAGATTAGTTGTACCATTTTACATAATTTTTATAATTTCTGTTTTCTTCTTTTCCTTTTTAACACCAAGCTGCTTCACAGCTGGAACCATCAGCTCTGTATTCTTTTAATTTTTCCAGCTGGGCTTCTTGCTTGGCTTATAATAATAATAATAATAATAATAATAATAATAATATAAATAATAATAATAATAATAATAACAATAATAATAATAATAATTGGTTATTTGCATATTTCTAACCACATTTGCTACAGAGAGATATAATAAATAAGAAATTTTCTTTTACTGTACTGTGATCCTGATTGACTTTGGATCATAGAAAAGAAAGTATATAAAGAACGAACACAGGGGGTGAATGGAACTTAAAAAAAAAATATAAACTTTCTAAGAATGCTCTAGGATGAAATCTGGCGAGTTAAATCCCATATAACACAGTATACTGGTGATCGGTATAAAGAGTCTACTGTAATACTACTACTGTACCACTAAATATATAAATATATATATATATATATATATATATATATATATATATATATATATATATATATATATATATATATATATATATATATATATATATATATATATATATATATATATATATATATATATATATATATATATATATATATATA
Organism: Halocaridina rubra; assembly: GCA_037179515.1. Lineage (NCBI taxonomy): Eukaryota > Metazoa > Arthropoda > Malacostraca > Decapoda > Atyidae > Halocaridina > Halocaridina rubra. The sequence continues at coordinate 10,801 of JAXCGZ010017227.1, read as the reverse complement.
TATATATATAAGTAAAATAGCAAAATACAAATAAAATATTTAGCAATAACAAAAAAACGGTAATGCAATAAGTAAAACTAAAGAATGGTGCCAACTTATAAACTAATTAAAGATTCTCCTATCACAGTTTTGTGTCAAAGGCAAAGGAAATTCATAAATAAACGAAAACATTACACTGTGAAATATCTACCAAATAGATGTGATTAAAATTACATTAAAATTAGTCTAAAGTGGAAATCCATTCTGGACATATACGATGCCTTACTTTTTTCCATAAGTACATAAACTTTGGTTTAAAAGTCTTTGGGGTCAGAGACCTGACTCAGATCTTAAGGGTATGACTTAAGTACAAAGAATAAAAATGGTGCTTAAATACTGAAGCCATTTATACAGTACATAAGCCACATAACTGATAATACATTTACATATAAATAAGTTGATATAAAATACTCTATGACTCGTTTGAACTCCAGGGTTAGTATGATTGAATGCAGTGTTAGTAATAAAATTAATTTATGGTTAGTAAACTTAGTTGTAACTTTGGTTCTGGAATGTAACCTGGAATCCTGTTAACTGATTCTGGAATAGTAAGTAACCTGGAATCCCGTTAACTGATTCTGGAATGAAGATATATATATAAAACATACATATATATATATATAGCGAGTGGAATGAATCATATTAATGTGAAACTGGTAGTCAGGAAAGACATTCTAAACAGAATTACTATACTCATGCCACAAATAAAAACTAAGTAAAGGCTCTGTCAAATTAAATACTGAAGGTCTAACATAGAATAACAAGCAGATATCAGCATGGAGAAGTTAACTCGATCTTATCCTTGCATCCTCAATATTTCTCGACTGGCCAAGCTATTTCCTAGACACAAATAGAAAGAACTTGCCAGCTATGAAACTTGTTTCACTTGTTTTCCCTTTTTCCTTCTCTTTTTTGCCTTTCTAATCTTGATGATATTAGCAGCAGCAGCAGTAGCATTAGTAGTAGCCCAACCACGCCCTCACGCCATTGTAGTGGCTGAGCTGTTGATGATAAGGGATAGGTCACCCTCATCATTGTGCTGTGGATGGGATGCTAAAATGTGCTCCTTCAATCGGTACTTGCGATTGAAGCCTTTCTGGCAAAAGGGACATTTGAAGCTGTTGGGGGCAGTGTGGAGGCGCTCGTGACGACGGCACGTCCCAGTTTGAGTGAAACGCTTCCCACAGTATCGACAGGGGTATGTTAGCTTGTCCTTGGCCATTCCCAGAAGGTCATCCCCATAGCTCGGCGCCTGCAACCACTTACCAAAATCACCAAACTACTCACAAGCCAGGAATTTTAACCTCCTATGCTTACTACATCTCTCTCCTCATTCTAATACTTATCATGAATACACTGATATATATACTGTACTTCATCTATTCTGTATGCTAGGGATAATTCAGTAAACTGCATACGTATTGTCCCAAAAGGATGAAAAGTAAAAGTAAATAAATTTTAATACCCTAAAAATTATTTCGTTTCTAGCAAGCATTATGCAAAAAAAAAAATAAATAAATAAAATTAGTACCTGCCAGTTTCTCATATTCTTTTGGTGAAGCCGGTCATGGCTATAGATAGCTGTGTACATTAAAACTTTCTGCTATGAATTTAATCTACTTATATTCTATTAAAACAGGGGTTTTCAATCTGGGTACGTGTACCTTAGGGGGTATGCAAAGGGTCTGTCAGGGGGTACGCCCTTCACCACGGGTCGTTAGGGGGTACAGCCCTATATATGTCTCAGGCCATGTGACTGACCATCCACTGACTTCTTCTAGTAGAGCCATCTCATTAATCACCTTTGCTGCTGATATAATGATAACATAGTGTTTTGTTTTTTCAGCTCTGTCTTTAACCATGAAATTCATACTGTACAGCCACAGTCAAAGATTTGTGAATTTTTTCTTTAATTTTCAATGGACATGTTTGTGCTTACTATATTATTGGTTATGGCCGGACGGTAATGTAGTTAATTCATTTAAGTATTTACAAATATACACAAGGGAAAGTTTTCTGTGTGTTTTTTCCACTTATCACAAATGGAAGGGGGTATATGGTTGACATAAAGAATACCCAAAAGGGTATGTGGGGAGCAAAATGGTTGAAACCCCCTGTATTAAAGTATGGATGCCAGTGCAAGCAATATCTTTTCCTCTTAGAAAAATAAAATCTCGAACACCGCTATAAAACTGATGTACATTCATACTTATAATGTTTCAACTGGTAACAAGAATATAATACAAAAAAGTATTATCATTAGTAGAGTGGCTACAGTCATTTCCTATACTGAACAAACTTCTAAATTTGGCACAAACTTATACTGTATCTCCTTAAACAGTGTTTGTGAGACCAAGTGAGTTCTGATATAATTACAATTAATAGAAGCATATATATATATATATATATATATATATATATATATATATATATATATATATATATATATATATATATATATATATATATATATATATATATATATATATATATATATATATATATATATATATATATATATTCGATCTCTATATTATAACTAGGATAGCAAGAGAATAACTTTCAAACTTACTTTTAGCAAATTAAATTTCCAAGCTATAATCATATAATATTGATATGCTTTACAGAAGGTAAAATCATGAAAAAAACACACACACACATATTCATATACAGTATATATATATATATATATATATATATATATATATATATATATATATATATATAATTTAGTGATGTCAAAAATTTAATTTCAAGTCAGTGTATACAACAAAGCAATGAGGAGAGACATGATCATCATAATTTGCCGATAATGAGCAATTTTGATAATTAATTTCTTAGAAGATATTAATACAGGAATACCTGGCTTATGAGAACTTGTTAGTTACTCTACTCTAGTTCTAAATGAGTTACTTCTTTCAAAGATATCAAAATGTTAGTCAAATTGAACTTATTTTGTTAGTTTTTTTATTGTTGACATATCAGAATTTATATATAACCTGATTATTTTTCAATTTCATTATAGTTAATATACTGAAAAAAAATATTATGTCACTATTTGATATTATCTATAAGTATGGAATACATAATTTAAAATATTATAAAGCAAGCACTGACAAAAAGAGCAAGCAATTCTTCTGATCATGCACACAGTCATTTCAAAAACTCTGATGGTAAGTATGTAAGCAAAGTCAGGTGAAGCTAGCAAGATTAATTTAAATAGCATAAATGATCAATCTTCAATCCAATGAGCACCGCAAGCAAGCCAACATGCAACGGTAACAGTAATACTTCCAATATGCCTTTGCCTACTAATATCACGATTACATTAAAATGTGCTATAAGTGTGCATATTCTCATTTTAAACAGGGGGTCCTCGGTTTATGATGTCCTCAACTTACAATGTTTCTTCATTACTATGCAGCTCCAATAATTATTAATAAATAAATTTTTCGAGGTACACGATTTCCATCGTAAATACGAACTTCACGCGCTGAACAGCTTGTTGAGCGTGTCGGATGAATCCCTCATCACGCAGCATTGTTATGTACATATATATCAAGGTAATGGTTTTTTTATTTATTTGTTTATATGTTTGGTTATGTGAAGGACCTACTTTGACTTTCCTAACAAAATTACCAAATACATAGTCATAAATATGATCTCCATGCATAACAGTTTATCGAGCATGGCAGATGAATATGTCATTAAGGGCATTATTGTATACGCATATATCAAGTTATTGGTTTTATTTATTTATGTATTTGGTTATGTGAAGGACCAAGTTGGAATTTATTTACAAAATTACCCAATACATAGTCGTAAATACGATCTTCTTGCAAAATAATTTGTTGAGTGTGGCGAAAGAATACGTCACTGCATGGCATTAGACTGAGGAAGAACCGTCACCCAGTTCCTGCGCATACGACATGGTGTTCTCATGCTCATTAGCACACTGATTTCATTTCACTCATGATTGCAATACCTGTTGATCTGTATTATGCCTTCCAAGCATATAGGAGATTCTTTTGATGGCAGTGCTTCGAAGAAAAGGTAAGCCGAAACCATGGAAGTTAAAGTTGATATAGTAAATGCTTCCAAAAGGGAGAAACTACTACCAACATCTGCCTTTCACTGGGGTTTTAGCCATTCCACCGTGGTGATTATTATTAAGGGTAAAGTTCGCATCCTTGAACATGTGCAAGGTTCTGCTCTTAAGAAGTCCACTGTGATTACCAAGTAGCGTAGTGACCTAGTGATCGAAATGGAAAGGTTATTAGTGATTTGGTTGGATGAGCAGCATCAATGGCGCATCCCAGTGAACCTTATGTTGAGCCAAGAAAAAGCTAAAAGATTGTTTAATGCCTTGAAAATGGAAAAGGGGGAAGGGAGTAAAGGTTAAGAGTTGTGTTCAGTAGGGGTTGGTTTATGCAGGTTAAGGGTCATGCTAATTTGCATAACCTTGAGCTGCAAGGTGAAGCTACTAGTGGTGATGAGAAAGCAGCAGGTGATTTTCCTAGTGCATTGACTGAGATAATTAGGGAGAGGGGTTACCATGTTGAACAACTGTTTAACGTGGATGAGTCCGACTTATTCTGGAAGAATATGCCTAGTCATATGTATATCGCCAAGGAGAAGACAACACCAGGCCATAAGTCAGCAAGGAGAAACTGACTTTGCTTCTGGGGGCTAATGCTGATGGTGATTTCAAGCTGAAGCCCTTGTTGGTTTACTTGGTAGAAAATCCAACGGCACTTAAGGGCATTTGGATGAATCAAATGTATGACATCTGGAAGTCGAGCAAGAAGGCTTGAGTACCCCTTCAGATATTTGAGGACTGGTTCAGCAATCATTTTGTGCCAGAAGTGGAGAGGTACTGTGCTGCCAAGGGTCTGCCCTTTAAGGTGCTGCTAGCCCTGGACAATGCCCCTAGTCACCCTGCCCATTTGGATGTCTTTCATCCTAATGTCAAAGTAGTTTACCTTCAAACTAATACCACTGCCCTGTTAAACCAATGTATCAGGGTGCTATTGCCTCTTTCAAGGCCTACTACCTCTGAAGGTCAATCACTATGGGTCTCAGCGCAACTGAGAAGGACAAGAACTTGACTCTCAAGGAGCTTTTGAATTCTTAAAATATTCTTCAAGTTGTCAAGAATATTGCTGATTCTTGGGAGGAAGTTAAGCAGAGGAACTTGAGTGGGATATTGGGGTATGGAAGAAACTGTGTCCCCAGTTTGTGCATGACTTCCACGGCTTTGAGGAGACAGTTGAGTCAGTCACCGAGATGTTGCCCTGAGTAAGGAGCTTAAGCTGGAGATGGGGGCTAATGAGGTAACAGAGTTGCTGGAATCTCATGGAGAAGAGTTATCTGCTGAGAACCTCATTCAACTGGAAAAGTAGTTGACTGAAGAGGAGGAAGAAATGCCAAGTTAAGAGCCCAAGACATTTACAAGCAAGGGCATGGAAGAAGGTTTTGCCATGAGAGAAGAAGGGTCGGGAGATTTTTAAGATGAGGACTCCAACAATGCCAGGTACACTACGGTAGCCAGAAAGGTTATGGATTCCCTGAGGTGTTACAGCGAAATCTGGGAGGAGAACAAAATGGCAACCTTCCAGACTCGCCTAGAATGTTTCTTCATTAAGGTAGAGCCCCCAGCAACAGATCCTGTACCATCTACCTCAGCTGCCTCTCCAGACTTACCTGTCCCAGTATTTCCAGCACCTGCTGCAGGTTCTGCCTCTCTAGACTCACCTGCCCCAGTCTCTCCAGCACCTGCCTCTCTAGCTTCCTCCTCCAAATAAGCCTGTCTCTTCCTCCTTTGCAACGCCCTTTCTAGTGTGTAAGCCAACCACAGGAGTAAAGGTAAGCAATACTGTACTGTATATATATGTCTTAAATTATGAACTTTACTAATGCGTTAGTATAGGTGAGTGACCTAGGTTCTTATTCAGTTATGTTCCGATTTTACACTGAAAATTGGATTACGTCACGTTTCAGGAACGTAATGCTAACTTAAGCTGAGGACCCCCTATTTTACTTTTTACAGCTGTTGAAAATAAAAGCTGGTGATAAAGCATAAAACATTTATTCTTTAAATTCATCCATAACCTCTAAGTATGTAAGAAAGGATATTCAAACGAGTTACAATGATGCATCAAAATGTATAACGAACAAACTGTGCAATACATTACTACAGATGTGCAAAAGTAATATGTGCATAATCAGTCATTAACCAGATTGCAGTAAACAATCTTCATCTGGTCCTCACACCCAATTTGTAAATATGGAGATTATAATCTCCATATTGTCCAGGCTCAGTATAATCTTATTGGAGGAGTATATTGGCATGCAAATATCAAAATACATAACGTTCTTTATACTGTATATTAACAGCTGAAGTTATAAAACATTACAATTCCCATGGATATGCACAGAAAAAACACACACAGCAAAGTTTGAAAAATCATTCACTCCAAAAAAATTATTATGTAGTGACATTTGTCAGGATTCAAAACCTGCAGACAAAAATACTTACTGCACTCTGAGAATCCGTTTCTCAAATCAAGCCCCAAGTAAATATGCATATTATTCTAACCTATATGATGGGCCTAACTTTGTGTTGTTTAGCAAAACATGTGCATAGATGGTGCAAATCAATGTATACATTTTGTATTCTGGCTTCATACGTGATATCTGGTGCTCATAAGTAATAGGTGACATTCAGCATAAGTTATTAAAAACTAAATATACAAATAAGAGATACATTCAATCTAATGGTTCTTAGAAAAAAGGGATAACTAATGCACTCCTTATACCAATTCTAAAGAAGTGATATATGTCAAGTAAATGAACAGGCACATAACTGAAACACACCTTTGAGTCTCTTATACAAAATGGACCATAGGTTATAAATTATCTGTCCAGCTCAAGAATGTGAGAATAAGAAATCGGGGATAGCAATCACAGATGATGAAAGAGAGGCATCTTCAACATCCCTTAATGGTAATTCAGTAATAACACCCTTTATGCGTTATACGTCACTATTAGTCCCCATTATTGAAGGGACATAGAAGAGACGAGCTCGGGAATTAAGGCTGGAAGCCCTTTCTAATGCCCGTCGTGGGCTCGATCGTGGGTCTGTCACCTCCAAATCAAGTACAGGGTACTCTGACCACTCATTACAGTGGTCCACATATGAATGCCTATGCACAATATGATTTTAAAAGATAAGACTTGTGGAAGGGTATACATACTGATAAAGATTACATATATGAAGCATCCCATTTCTGATTACCTTCCTAATAATAAACACAAAGCTGAGAGCCACATCAACAGGATAAAATTCTATACTGAAGCAAGTATTTATGACAACAAGATACAAAAACATATCTTCCTCTGTACAAACAAACGAATAAAGCATTCACTTATAATAAAGAAAAAAAGATAGTGGTTATCACCCCTCCAAAAGAAAAGAATACAGAGTGAATACACCAGAACTGACACACTAAAACTGAAGGACAGAATAACTGAGGTACAAAGCCAGTGCAAACTTACCATAGGTTCCTCTTCATGTTTCATTGAAGCAGAATAGGCCTGATCATCAGTGAAGGAACTCTCGTCAAGCGGGTCTTCCTCCTCTACTTTGACTTCATGTGATGGTGTTGAGTTGCCTGAACTGATCGTCCCGGTTGCACCCACACCACCAACGCTGGACACTAAATATACTGGATGAGGGGAATCACCACTGATGTAACCCTCCTGGAAGATTAGAAGATGTCTTAGTCCAATGCTTCTAAGTTACACAGTGATAGTAAAGCACCAACTAAGAAAGTATATATACCGTCATCTAAGCACTTTGGTAGCCGTGTTACTAGATTTTTTTTACATGAACGTGGAGATATTACAATGTTTTTTCATTTTTCTTTTAATTCAAGAATACATTTACTAGAATGGTACTCCAATCAGTTATAAAACCTAAATTTGTACAAAATTAATTCAAAACTAATCATCTATACACATATTGTGTACCCATTTGGCTTGCCAAGTTAGCAGTGTTTTAGAACAATCAGATACTGATTCAGGAAGGTTTTTTAGCTATTAAGATATACGGATCTTGTAAAGAAAAGTAACCCCAGGGTGTTCTAGGGTTAGTCATATTTGCAAGGCAACTAACCTAACCTAACCTGACATGATCTAACCTAATCTTTGATGGAATTACTTAACCTTACATGGGCTTCTGGAGGTTACTCATCTTTAAAA
>JAXCGZ010017226.1:25000-99127 GCA_037179515.1 Halocaridina rubra | reverse complement strand
TGAACATTTCCTTGTCCATGTGCCTGAAGGCTACCCTTACATTTGATAAGAATGCATATGCTGCCCTTACTACGCCATTTATATGTATTTCTGGAGACAAATCTGCCAGTATGTTTACTCCTAGATCTCTCTCATTTTCTGTCTCTTGAAGTTGTACTCCAGCCACCGAGTAGTCAAGCTTGGGCCTTCTTGCACTTGTACCCATTCTCATTACCTTACATTTTGAGGTATTGAATTTCATTAGCCACTTTTCTGACCACTCATGCAGATTATTTAGATCCTCCTGAAGTTCTCTACCATTGTTCTCGTTTTTTACTTTCTTCACAATCTTTGCATCATCTGCAAACATATTCATGAATGAATTTACACACTCTGGTAGGTCATTTACATATACAAGGAACAAAAGTGGCCCTAAAACTGAACCCTGTGGGACTCCACTACTAACTCTTCTCCATTCAGACACTGAGTGTCTTACTCTAACCCTCTGTTCCCTTCCTTCTAAGTAAGTTTTTATCCATTCCAAGACATTTCCACCTATTCTAGCCATTGATTGCAGCTTCTTAATAAGTCTCCCATGTGGAACAGTGTCAAACGCTTTCTGGAAGTCTAGGAATATGCAATCTGCCCAGCCCTCTCTTTCCTGTAAGATTTGGCTTACCTCATCATAAAATTCTAATAAGTTTGTTACTGTTGATCTTCCTTCTCTGAAGCCATGTTGCCTCACTGACAAAAAGTTGAAGGATTCCAAGTGAAGAGAGATATGTTTCCTTAGTAGTTTCTCCATAAGTTTGCAAACTATGCTGGTCAAGGAAACTGGTCTATAGTTCAGAGCCGTATCCCTCCTTCCCTTTTTGAAGATAGGTATCACATTTGCTTGTTTCCAGCATCTTGGAATCTCCCCCGACTCCAATGACTCCTTAAATATGATACTTAGTGCCACTGATATTGTGTTTGCGCATTTTTTAAGCACATGAGGGGATATGTCATCAGGACCTGTAGCTTTATGAACATCTAAATCCATCAGCGCTTTGCATACCTCTGTGGCTGTAAGGTTGATGTTCTCTAATACCGGCCCTTGAGCTTCTATCACTGCAATCTGAGGGGGTGGGGTATTTTCTACTGTAAATACTGACTGAAACTCCTTGTTCAATTCTTTGCAGATCTCTTCGTCCGTCTCAGTGATGCTTCCATCCGCTCTCTTTAGCCTTAAAACCTGTTCTTTTACCTTCAGTTTTCCTCTGATAAAGCTGTGGAAAAGCTTGGGATTTTCTTTAGCCTTCCTGGTGATGTCCCTCTCATAATCTTTCTCTGCCTCTCTCCTTTTACTTAGGTAGTCATTTCTTGCTCTTTTGTAGGTTTGCCAGGCATTTATGTTTTTTCTCCTCCTATACCTTTTCCAGCATTTGTCTCTCCACTCCTTAGCTCTTTTACACCCATTATCGAACCATTTCTCTCTGGCATGAATTACACCTACTTTGGTGACAGGTATGCAGCAATCTACTATCTTCCCATATTTCTCACAAAAGATGTCATACATTTCTTGTACAGATTTGTTGTAAAATAAGGTTCTCCAGTCAATAACTGCAAAAAGCTCATTCATTTTGATGTAATCTCCTTTCTGATAGTTCCTCCTCATGTCCTCAGTGCCTCTACTCTCAGGAAGAATGTCTTCAATGATATACTCCATCAACAACACACAGTGGTCACTCTTTCCAATTGGTGGTTCATACTCAATATTTTCAATATCCAACACATTATCTGTGAACACCAGATCAAGTAGTGATGGCTCATCCCCACCCCTGGCTCTTGTTGGTTCCATTACATGTTGGTGTAGGAAATTCCCTTGTACGCAATCTAGGAATCTTGCCCCAAAGGAGTCCTCACCACTGTGTGGGTCAAGATTTATCCAATCTATCTCTTTATGATTAAAGTCTCCCATAATCAAAATCCTACATTTTTTCTCCCGCGCCATGTTAACAACTGAGTTTATGACTTCAATCGTACCTATATGACTTTCCTCATAAATTTCAAGCCTATTTTGGTTCCTTGGTGGGTTGTATACAACAGTTATTATAATGCTCTCTGACCCAGTATTTATGCGAGCAACAAGAAATTCCTTGAACTCACTTTCTATAGCCAAGTTTATTTCTTCAACTTGAATCCTCTCACTTATGAGCAGTGCTATCCCTCCACCAGTCCTCTCAGATCTTTCGACCCTTAGTATTCTGAAGCCCTTAGGAAAAACTGTGACACTGTTTATGTCCTCACTCAACTTAGTCTCTGTAATTGCTACTGTATCTGCCTTACTGTTGTGAATCCTATCTTTTAATTCTACTGCCTTACCAGCTAATCCATCAGCATTTGTGTATAACAATCTTAATGAGGCCCCATCCCCTGATCTTCTGTCATTATCTTCTTTATCTCCCCTTTGTCTGGAAGTATTCCGTAACGAAAATTTTTCTTCTCTTCTTCATTTCTTTCATCATTTAACCTTCTTGCCTCTTGCAACAAGTTTTTGATCTTTCCCATCTCTTCCTGTGTTCTGTATCGTCTAATGAACACTTCTTTGCATTCTTGAAGGTCTTTTAGACTTTTTTTTCTCAACAATATTTCCCTACATGTCTCCCCTCTTTCAAAGGTTACTTTTGTTGGTCTCGGCTTTCCTTCCCTCGAATATTTACCTAGTTGGTGTATGTTTACAATATCCTCAGGATCACATACTACTCCAAGCTTTCTTATCAGGTCTACAACGCTAGCTTTATTTTCTTCAAGTCTCCCCTGCCATGTTGGCTCCTGGGATTCACTTATGCCTGAGATTACCACTGTCTTCTCCTTATCAAGTGCCTGTCTGATGAGTGGGTTTGCCCTTTCCATCACAACGTCTTTCATTTTTTCGATTACTGTCTCTTTATAGTCAACTGTTTGCATGTTTTCCAGTGCCACCACCTTTACAGCCTCTTTTACTGCCACATTCCCCTTTAGTGCATCAGCAAAGGACGTTTTCATGGCATCATTTTCCATATTCAGCTCCTGGAACTCTTTTCTGAACTGTTCAATGTTTTCCTTAATCTGAACATTCCAAGCAGCAATCTCGTGTGTGTGTGTGTGTGTGTGTGTGTGTGTGTGGTGTGTGTGTGTATGTGTGTGTGTGTGTGTGTGTGTTTGTGTGTGTGATTACCTAATTGTGTTTACGGGAAAGAGCCCAAAGCTCGTATCTTCCCGTCTCCTGATCGGTTCCATTTTAGACTTAGTGATACTTATCATACCTGTCCTTAAAACTATGGATTGAGATAGCATTAACTACCTCCTCGCTTAGCCAATTCCAATTATCAACTACTCTTACACTGAAAAAGTATTTCCTTACATCCTGCAAAGAAGTTTTCTTACCAAGCTTCAAACTATGACCTCTAGTTCTAGAGCCAGCCATATCAAAATATCGATCCCTATCCACTCTATCATAACCATGAAGGAATTTAAAGACTGTCACCATATCCCCCCTCACTCTTCTAGCTTTGAGTGATGGTAAGTCTAATTCCCTCAGCCTCTCATCATAACTGAGATTGCGTATTTCTGGCACCAGCATGTCTTTGAACTTTTTCAAGCTTAGCTATGTGCTTTTTCAAGTGCGGATTCCAAAAGGGGGCTGCATATTCGAGTTTTGGCCTCACATAGGTTACATAAATATTTCTGAACATTTCCTTGTCCATGTGCCTGAAGGCTACCCTTACATTTGATAAGAATGCATATGCTGCCCTTACTATGCCATTTATATGTATTTCTGGAGACAAATCTGCCAGTATGTTTACTCCTAGATCTCTCTCATTTTCTGTCTCTTGAAGTTGTACTCCAGCCACCGAGTATTCAAGCTTGGGCCTTCTTGCACTTGTACCCATTCTCATTACCTTACATTTTGACGTTTTGAATTTCATTAGCCACTTTTCTGACCACTCATGCAGATTATTTAGATCCTCCTGAAGTTCTCTACCATTGTTCTCGTTTTTTACTTTCTTCACAATCTTTGCATCATCTGCAAACATATTCATGAATGAATTTACAGACTCTGGTAGGTCATTTACATATACAAGGAACAAAAGTGGCCCTAAAACTGAACCCTGTGGAACTCCACTACTAACTCTTCTCCATTCAGACACTAAGTGTCTTACTCTAACCCTCTGTTCCCTTCCTTCTAAGTAAGTTTTTATCCATTCCAAAACATTTCCACCTATTCTAGCCATTGATTGCAGCTTCCTAATAAGTCTCCCATGTGGAACAGTGTCAAACGCTTTCTGGAAGTCTAGGAATATGCAATCTGCCCAGCCCTCTTTCCTGTAAGATTTGGCTTACCTCGTCATAAAATTCTAATAAGTTTGTTACTGTTGATCTACCTTCTCTGAAGCCATGTTGCCTCACTGACATAAAGTTGAAGGATTCCAAGTGAAGAGAGATATGTTTCCTTAGTAGTTTCTCCATAACTTTGCAAACTATGCTGGTCAAGGAAACTGGTCTATAGTTCAGAGCCGTATCCCTCCTTCCCTTTTTGAAGATAGGTATCACATTTGCTTGTTTCCAGCATCTTGGAATCTCCCCCGACTCCAGTGACTCCTTAAATATGATACTTAGTGCCACTGATATTGTGTTTGCGCATTTTTTAAGCACATGAGGGGATATGTCATCAGGACCTGTAGCTTTATGAACATCTAAATCCATCAGCGCTTTGCATACCTCTGTGGCTGTAAGGTTAATGTTCTCTAATACCGGCCCTTGAGCTTCTATCACTGTGTGGGTGTGAATGTTTTGAATACCTATGTTGATTTTACTTTTTCTTCCCAACCTCACTTATGGCTTGTTTTCACACTGATGTCAAATCCCATGTGATATAGGTTTCAACAATGATCAAATTAACACATTATTATACATGAAAATATAGAACCTATTTTACTTCTGGCTGGGATTCGAACCTAATATACATCATCATTGTACCAACGTGCAACCACCTACACCACCAAAGGTAAAAGAGAAGTAACACACCTCACAGCTAACTCATAAGCTAGGGAATGAATGCACTCTACTTCTGGCTGGGATTCGCACCTACTATACATAATCATTCTACCAAGGTGCCACCACCAAAGGTAAAAGAGAAGAAACAAGCCTTGCAGCTAACTCCTAAGCTAGAGAATGAATGCATTCTACTGTGCCGATGTTCATTTTCCTGTTTCTTACCAAGCCCACATGTCATTTGTTTTCACACGAAATTAAAATCCCATGCTATATAGGCATCAACAATAATTAAATAAACACATTTTTATATATGAAAACATGAAACATATTTTGCCCCCAGCTGGAATTTGAATCTAAACAGTGTGCAAAGGCGCTACCAACTACAACACCAAAGGGACCTCTCAGCTAACTGCTAATTTAAGAATGAAAATGCCTTCTACTGAAAGCCTAATGTTCATTATACTGTTTCTCTCCAACCTTATTTGTGGCCACTACTAACAAGAAACTTTAAATATGTTGAAATAAATTGCTATATAGACTTACTTTCTAGTCTCCAGAGGAAGAAATTGTGGAATCACCCCATCTTCACCATAGATGAGACAGTGTATAAATGAAAGTATGTTTAATGGAACAAAAAGACCCAAAACTCAGAGATCTTACAAATGTGAGCAGTTCTCAAACAGAAGGGGATATTTACCAAGCAAAAAACAGATAACATCCTCTGCAAATATTTCCAGTGACATAAAGAGGGGAAGTTGATGATAAATGATCACTGTGTCCACCTCTTTCTTATATGGTGCTTATTCCAAAAGAAAATGAAATGCTCCATTACTTTCAAATGGTTCACTTTAAATTTCAGAATCAGAAAGCTAAGCACAGGCCTCTTGAAAAGTCAACTATCAGCCTTGGGCAAGGTTGTACAAGATATTGTTCAGAATTGTAGACTGTTCATACGAAAAACCATCCAGGATAAGAGAACAAATACTGAAGCAGACATTGCAATAGCAAAGTGTACTCTTAACAGCTACTGTCGTCCTAATACAAATATAATGTTGTGGGGAAACTAGTATATTTTCAGGCTTACAAGCATGGTAATTGAAGATTAATATAAATGCAAACATAATATTTAATAACTTCATAATTTTAACATCAAACATAACAAAACACAATCCTTCTCCTTCAAAAAGATACTGAAAGTTTTCAAGCAAATATTTGGTTACTAAATCAATACTAGTACTTATACGCTCGAGTTACTCAACAAAGGGGAACCCTGCTGATACCTTGAAGTGTTAGTTTGTGACAAATACTCCTGGGAAGTACTGGCCAACATGGGGAATTAGAACTTTACAACCTTTCTTATTTTCACATCTTGATGAATGTAAAATTGCTTCCTTTACTAATAAGTTTTTATCTTGGTAGAAGACTACTTACCACCACTAGTCTTTTTAACTGCTTGAAGGAAAACATGATTAGGAAATAAGAAAGTTCATGATGTAACTTCATTATCGTATAAAATCCAGGACAGCTGCAACAAAATGGAAGTTTCTAGATACAACGAACTTAGTCTGTGTTGAAATATACATAAACTTTTGTCATACCATAGCAACACTAAAGTCTTAAATATAAATTGTATGCATTTAAACAAAATGCAATTCTGGTGTTAAAAATTTCAAAGAAATATTAAGGGAAATATGCATTTTTTAAATGGCAGTATTATTCACTAAATTAACATATACAGTACATTATACCCTGGCCTAAGTATCCCTCCAGAGCATTTCCTATACAATATATATTATTACCACATGGACAACAGAATATCAGTATCATTACAGATGACATCTAACAATATGTGAATTAGAGGTGTAACAAATTGTCAATACAAACAATAACAATAACATAACTTCAAAAAAAAAGTCACAATTGTCTTTTAATACTTTATGGAAAGTGGTTTTTCAGGATTATTTTAATACTTTATGGCATTTAGTAACAGAATCAAAACAGACTTACACTTGTAAAGTTAGGGCCTCATAGAGGTATCCCAAATATTTTAAGACAAAAAAAATTTGCTTACCTGGTATGGTGGAGGATAGTTACCAACAAATAATTACATCTGCATGAATGTAACAGGTAATCTTATAATGAAGACATAATACCGAGATGACGTTCAACCATGATGTCCCAGCAAGATATGCTCTGATAACTCTTATCTCTTATTCTCGATGTTTTTAGAATGTAAAAATTGTATATTTTTATACAATGTATAACCAACTATCAAAAAGAGAAAAAGTTTATGCAGAGTTTGTTAGTTACCGGTCCACTTCACGGATATCTATTATAAAATGCATGCAATAGCTTATGAGTGAGGCAAAATTTTTAGTTCAGCAATCGACAGATCTCTACTGTTTACATGAAGATTGCCTAACTTATACAACAAATAGTCCATGTACATAAAATATTTTAAAAATGTTCTATACTTTGAATCTCAAATACGAGAACGTTACATATACTCATAGCCTTATTCCTGTATATACTAACATAAAATTGCTCTCCAATACTTAGCCAGTAATGAGCATTGCAGTTTTTGTGAAATTTTCAGACAATTCTCAACCCCAACGTGCACAACTGAAATATTTTCCCGTCAACAACATTAGTAATGCCAAGAAATCCCGACTTGCACTGAGATTCTGTGTTATATAAAACCTTGGGACATTTGCAAAGAAGATAAATTTGAGAAAATAGTTGTAAAAGTGATATTACTTGCACTTATACAAAACTCAAGTACTGTACTCCTGTTTCTGGCAAACTTTTTAAGCACAAATACGAACAATTACCATGCTTTTTGATGTTCTTGATATATATATATATATATATATATATATATATATATATATATATATATATATATATATATATATATATATATATATATATATATATATATATATATATATATATATATATATATATATATATATATATATATATATATATATATATATATATATATATATATATATATATATATATATATATATATATATATATATATATATATATATATATATATATATATATATATATTGCTAGGGCTAGGGAAAGACAAATATATAAAATCCTATTTTAGAGATTCAAAATTTCATTGCTCTTAAGGAAATGCCCATACAAAATATATGGGAATATCAATTACAATGGACATTTGCCATATCCAACACAACTCTGTAATCTTAAACAAACAGTTTAGAAAGAACTGATTTTACTGGGTCTTCCGAGGCTGTACCCAACTAACGGACAATCTTACGTGTTTACAACATTATGAAACCCTCATTAGCTGCTTTATATTGGAGACAATGATGATGAGTATTGAGACAAGTTTGACAAAAAAGGAGATCATTACGCAACCTTGCAGTGGACTGCCACAGTTTATTTACTATTTTTTCCATCCAGTAGCCTTCATTTATACATCTGCTTATCGTCCAATGATTGTTGGTTCTTCGTCAATGGCATATTCATCAGTTGGGGCTTTATCCTTCTTCCTCTTCCGTGAACATACAGCAAATGCAATTGCACCAGATACCTAAAATATAAGATATATAGTATCCAATACAAATTGTTGCAGTTTTTCACTGAAAAGAACTAGCAACACAATCTGTCTAGTAATTCAAAAGCACAAACTAATTCTAGCACATAGTAATATATATATATATATATATATATATATATATATATATATATATATATATATATATATATATATATATATATATATATATATATATATATATATATATATATATATATATATATATATATATATATATATATATATATATATATATATATATATATATATATATATATATATATATATATATATATATATATATTCACCTCACTATTTACGTGAGTTTAAACTAAGCGAAATTGGAATAACGTGTCTTGAAAATAAATATTAAAAAAATCGATTTCCGCTAATAACATCCACGATAAAAAGCAAAAAAAAAAAAAAAAATGGTTCAGGTTACTAAGTGACCGCCTCTGAGGCAGTTTCTCACCTTGGTGCCAGGTGCTTCAGTCTCTCTTAACCCAGTGTGAACCCCAACTAAAACTACAAAATTGGATTTTCACACTTATTGGAGTGATTTTCCACACAAATCATTGTTGTGATTACCTAATTGTGTTTACGGGAAAGAGCCCAAAGCTTGTATCTTCCCGTCTCCTCATCGGTTCCATTTTATACTTAGTGATACTTATCATACCTGTCCTTAAAACTATGGATTGAGATAGCATTAACTACCTCCTCGCTTAGCCAATTCCAATTATCAACTACTCTTACACTGAAAAAGTATTTCCTTACATCCTGCAAAGAAGTTTTCTTACCAAGCTTCAAACTATGACCTCTAGTTCTAGAGCCAGCCATATCAAAATATCGATCCCTATCCACTCTATCATAACCATGAAGGAATTTAAAGACTGTCACCATATCCCCCCTCACTCTTCTAGCTTCGAGTAATGGTAAGTCTAATTCCCTCAGCCTCTCATCATGACTGAGATTGCGTATTTCTGGCACCAGTTTCGTCGCATGTCTTTAAACTTTTTCAAGCTTAGCTATGTGCTTTTTCAAGTGCGGATTCCAAAAGGGGGCTGCATATTCGAGTTTTGGCCTCACATAGGTTACATAAATATTTCTGAACATTTCCTTGTCCATGTGCCTGAAGGCTACCCTTACATTTGATAAGAATGCATATGCTGCCCTTACTATGCCATTTATGTGTATTTCTGGAGACAAATCTGCCAGTATGTTTACTCCTAGATCTCTCTCGTTTTCTGTCTCTTGAAGTTGTACTCCAGCCACCGAGTATTCAAGCTTGGGCCTTCTTGCACTTGTACCCATTCTCATTACCTTACATTTTGAAGTATTGAATTTCATTAGCCACTTTTCTGACCACTCATGCAGATTATTTAGATCCTCCTGAAGTTCTCTACCATTGTTCTCGTTTTTTTACTTTCTTCAAAATCTTTGCATCATCTGCAAACATATTCATGAATGAATTTACAGACTCTGGTAGGTCATTTACATATACAAGGAACAAAAGTGGCCCTAAAACTGAACCCTGTGGAACTCCACTACTAACTCTTCTCCATTCAGACACTGAGTGTCTTACTCTAACCCTCTGTTCCCTTCCTTCTAAGTAAGTTTTTATCCATTCCAAAACATTTCCACCTATTCTAGCCATTGATTGCAGCTTCCTAATAAGTCTCCCATGTGGACAGTGTCAAACGCTTTCTGGAAGTCTAGGAATATGCAATCTGCCCAGCCCTCTCTTTCCTGTAAGATTTGGCTTACCTCATCATAAAATTCTAATAAGTTTGTTACTGTTGATCTACCTTCTCTGAAGCCATGTTGCCTCACTGACAAAAAGTTGAAGGATTCCAAGTGAAGAGAGATATGTTTCCTTAGTAGTTTCTCCATAACTTTGCAAACTATGCTGGTCAAGGAAACTGGTCTATAGTTCAGAGCCGTATCCCTCCTTCCCTTTTTGAAGATAGGTATCACATTTGCTTGTTTCCAGCATCTTGGAATCTCCCCCGACTCCAGTGACTCCTTAAATATGATACTTAGTGCCACTGACATTGTGTTTGCGCATTTTTTAAGCACATGAGGGGATATGCCTTCAGGACCTGTAGCTTTATGAACATCTAAATCCATCAGCGCTTTGCATACCTCTGTGGCTGTAAGGTTGATGTTCTCTAATACCGGCCCTTGAGCTTCTATCACTGCAATCTGAGGGGGTGGGGTATTTTCTACTGTAAATACTGACTGGAACTCCTTGTTCAATTCTTTGCAGATCTCTTCATCCGTCTCAGTGATGCTTCCATCCGCTCTCTTTAGCCTTAAAACCTGTTCTTTTACCTTCAGTTTTCCTCTGATAAAGCTGTGGAAAAGCTTGGGATTTTCTTTAGCCTTCCTGGTGATGTCCCTCTCATAGTCTCTCTCTGCCTCTCTCCTTTTACTTAGGTAGTCATTTCTTGCTATTTTGTAGGTTTGCCAGGCATTTATGTTTGTTCTCCTCCTATACCTTTTCCAGCATTTGTCTCTCCACTCCTTAGCTCTTTTACACCCATTATCGAACCATTTCTCTCTGGCATGAATTACACCTACTTTGGTGACAGGTATGCAGCAATCTACTATCTTCCCATATTTCTCACAAAAGATGTCATACATTTCTTGTACAGATTTGTTGTAAAATAAGGTTCTCCAGTCAATAACTGCAAAAAGCTCATTCATTTTGATGTAATCTCCTTTCCGATAGTTCCTCCTCATGTCCTCAGTGCCTCTACTCTCAGGAAGAATATCTTCAATGATATACTCCATCAACAACACACAGTGGTCACTCTTTCCAATTGGTGGTTCATTCTCAATTTTTTCAATATCCAACACATTATCTGTGAACACTAGATCAAGTAGTGATGGCTCATCCCCACCCCTGGCCCTTGTTGGTTCCATTACATGTTGGTGTAGGAAATTCCCTTGTACGCAATCTAGGAATCTTGCCCCAAATGAGTCCTCACCACTGTGTGGGTCAAGATTTATCCAATCTATCTCTTTATGATTAAAGTCTCCCATAATCAAGATCCTACATTTTTTTCCCGTGCCATGTTAACAACTGAGTTTATGACTTCAATAGTACCTATATGACTTTCCTCATAAACTTCAAGCCTATTTTGGTTCCTTGGTGGGTTGTATACAACAGTTATTATAATGCTCTCTGACCCAGTATTCATGCGAGCAACAAGAAATTCCTTGAACTCACTTTCTATAGCCAAGTTTATTTCTTCGACTTGAATCCTTTCACTTATAAGCAGTGCTATCCCTCCACCAGTCCTCTCAGATCTTTCAACCCTTAGTATTTTGAAACCCTTAGGAAAAACTGTGACACTGTTTATGTCCTCACTCAACTTAGTCTCTGTAATTGCTACTATATCTGCCTTACTGTTGTGAATCCTATCTTTTAATTCTACTGCCTTACCAGCTAATCCATCAGCATTTGTGTATAACAATCTTAATGAGGCCCCATCCCCTGATCTTCTTTCATTATCTTCTTTATCTCCCCTTTGTCTGGAAGAACTCTGTAATGAAAATTTTTCTTCTCTTCTTCATTTCTTTCCTCATTTAACCTTCTTGCCTCTTGCAACAAGTTTTTGATCTTTCCCATCTCTTCCTGTGTTCTGTATTGTCTAATGAACACTTCTTTGAATTCTTGAAGGTCTTTTAGACTTTTTTTTCTCAACAATATTTCCCTACATGTTTCCCCTCTCTCAAAGGTTACTTTTGTTGGTCTCGGCTTTCCTTCCCTCGAATATTTACCTAGTTGGTGTATGCTTACAATATCCTCAGGACCACATACTACTCCAAGCTTTCTTATCAGGTCTACAACCCTAGCTTTATTTTCTTCAAGTCTCCCCTGCCATGTTGGCTCCTGGGACTCGCTTATGCCTGAGATTACCACTGTCTTCTCCTTATCAAGTGCCTGTCTGATGAGTGGGTTTGCTCTTTCCATCACAACGTCTTTCATTTTTTCGATTACTGTCTCTTTATAGTCAACTGTTTGTATGTTTTCCAGTGCCACCACCTTTACAGCCTCTTTTACTGCCACATTCCCCTTTAGTGCATCAGCAAAGGAAGTTTTCATGGCATCATTTTCCATATTCAGCTCCTGGAACTCTTTTCTGAACTGTTCAATGTTTTCCTTAATCTGGACATTCCAAACAGCAATCTCGTCTCTCTCAGAAGAGAGCAGTGAACTAACATCTAATTCCTTTAGGTTGTCATTCAGCTGTTTGTTTTTATCTTCTTGTTTAGAAAGTCTAGATTCTAGTTGACTCTTTTCCCCTTCCAGCTTCTTTATTCTTTTTTCTAGTTCCTTTCTCTCCTGCCCTTGTGCTTTATTTGCTTCCTCCAAAGATCTTATTTGCTCTCTGACTGTTTCATTCTCTTTCATTTCTCCATCCATAGTAAAGCAATGCTTTATGACACTCTCTCTCTCTCTCTCTCTCTCTCTCTCTCTCTCTCTCTCTCTCTATATATATATATATATCTACTCTCTCTATATATATATATCTACATATATATATATATATATATATCTCTCTCTCTATATATATATATATATATATATATATATATATATATATATATATATATATATATATATATATATATATATATATATATACAGTGTTACCCTGCTGTATCGCGCTTCTTGGTTCGCGGTCTCACTCTATCGGGGTTTTTTTTTTTGATAAATTATTATTTAATTTTATGGGTATACGCAAAAATATTAAAATATTGAAAAAAAAAATTTTCAGTATTTTAATTTTTTTTATTGAAAATTTTTTTTTCATTATTTAATTGATAAAAAAAAATTATTTCCCAGCCTACGAATAATAAAACAGTAAAAAAATAGTAAAAAACATAAATTTAGATATACGTACGTACAATATAACTCACAGTACAGGGTATTGCATCATGCAAAACAGTGTCCGATAGCGTACAAAGTATTGGGGTCACAGCTACGTGAGCTAGCATATATATTTATATTTCCAGTAGTTTCATGATTTTATTGATAAAAAAAAAAACGTATTTCTTAGCCTAAGAATAATAAAACAGCAAAAAATAGTAAACAGTATTGCACCACGTAAAATACGATACCGGTATCAGTGTTTCGGAAAACGCAAAGGCTCTCACCTACGTGACCTAGTGAATATTAAAACTTTCATTATTTTATTGATAAAACAAGTATTTCCTGGCCTAAGAATAATAAAACAGTAAAAAATAATAAAAAAAACATATAAAGTACTAAAAGTACTTTTACCATGTAAAATACGATACCGTTATCGTTTCAGAAAACAAAAAGGCTCTCACCCACGTGACCTAGTGAATATATAAATTTTCATTATTTTATTGATAAAACAAGTATTTCCTAGCCTAAGAATAATAAAACAGTAAAAAATAATAAAAAACATAAAGTACTAACAGTATTTCACCATGTAAAATACGATACCGCTATCAACGTTTCGGAAACGAAAAGGCTCTCACCTACGAGAGATAGTTCATGGAATGCTATTGGCTGAAAGGTCGGGAGACAACGAATCACAGAATTGTTTTTCAATATTTTCTGTATCATGGGGTCTGATTGGCTTTTTCATTGCAGTTTGCTTTTCCCTCCAATTTCAAATGTGCCGCCTCACTCGCTCAGTCTAACTCTCGTGTGCGCCGTTCTCGTTGTGCTTACTAATACGTTTTGCTTGTGATTTTTTTTACTCGCATATTAAAACCTTTGCAATGCCTCCCAAGCATCCTTCATCTTTTAAGGCTTCTTGTAGTGAGCCTAAGCGGCAAAGGAAAATGTTAACCATTGTAGATAAAGTGAAACTCTTAAGATATGTTGAAAGAAGGAAAAAAGTTTGTGGATGTCGGCCGCTATTTTGGCCTCAATGAATCTACTGTGCGTTACATAAAAAAGGATGAGGCAAAGATCAGGAAAACAGCGAGCATTTCTTTTAATAAATTGGCGAAGAGGCTTGTATCACCCCGCAATAAGGCAGTAGTGCGCATGGAAGCTGCTTTGGCCCTGTGGATTGTTGATTGCAGAAAAAAAAACATCAGTTTAGACACCAATATCATACAAACAAAGGCAAAGAAGCTGTACGAGACATTCGCTGCAAATGAACCTGATGACGACAGTGGCGACCGTGGAGAGGAGGGGAGAGAAGAAGATATCGACGACCCACAACCAGGACCCTCCAGCGATTCTCCATTGAGGATACAACCGTTCATTGCTAGCAGGGGATGGTTCTTCAGATTTCAAAAACGCTACGGCCTAAAGAGTGTTTCAGTTTATGGCGAGGCTGCCTCTGCAGATACAGCTGCCGCAGAAAATTACGTCAAGAATTTCTTCAAGAAAATTATCGCCGAAGGGGAATATGTTCCTGAGCAAGCCTTCAACATGGATGAGACTGGGTTATTTTGGAAGAGAATGCCATCTCGCACTTTTCTCTTCAAGGAAGAAGCTAAAGCCCCGGGATTTAAAGCGCACAAAGATCGCGTTACCCTCATCATGTGCGGGAATGCTGCGGGCTTCATGTTAAAGCCTGGGCTTATCTACAAGTCAAAGAACCCTAGGGCTTTGAAGAACAAGAATAAGAATCTGCTGCCAGTGTATTGGATGCATAACCCCAAGGCCTGGATCACGAAAAGCCTCACATTGGACTGGTTTTACCAATGCTTTATCCCTCAGGTAAAACTTTATCTTATGGAAAAAGGCCTTGAATTTAAAGTCCTTCTTTTGATGGATAATGCTGGTGGCCACGCAACCAAGCTCCAATATGACGGTGTTCAAGTTGAGTTCCTGCCACCGAATACGACGTCACTGATTCAGCCTATGGATCAAGGCGTTATTCGTGCGTTCAAGGCCCTATACACACGAAATGTCCTGGCGAACCTAGTTGATTCCATGGATTCGGACAAAGACTTCTCATTGAAGACTTACTGGCGTAATTACACGATTGCCACATGCCTACAAAATATTCAGAAAGCAATCAAAGAGATGAAGTCGGCCACAATCAATGCCAGCTGGAAGAAATTGTGGCCCAAAATCATCCACGACTACAAGGGATTTGCTCCTGTCGAGGTGCAGAAGGCGGCAGTTGCGAAAGCTGTGAAGTTGGCTGCATTGCTAGGAGGAGAAGGCTTTAAAGATATGACTCCCGAAGATGTGAATGAACTGATTGACTGCCACTCGCAGCCTTTGAGTGATGAAGACTTGGATGACATGACGAAATCAGCGAGCAAAGAAGAGGAAGAACTTGAGGAATCGCACGAACCAACTGAAGAACCTGGCCTTACACTCGAACGTTTGGCGGCCATGTATGAACATTACAAAGCACTCCAACAACTCTCGCAGGAACATGACGAAAATATGGTTCGTTCGGTGACCTTCTGTAATTTTCTCGACGATGCCATGACTCCTTACCATGCCATGTTCCAACAAATGAAGAAACAACAACAGCAACTCCTCATTACCATGTTCTTCCCCCCAAAAAAGCAGCCGTAAAGCTTTTATTGGCTGTGAAATAATTTCCTCCGGGGTCGAGAATGATGATCATCACCTCATTCACGGTAAGTTTACCTATCATGTACAAATGTATGTCACGTCATTATCACCTCATTCACCGTAATTTTATCTATCACTTTCATAAAAATTTACGTTGCTTGCTGTTATGTATAATGTAGAGGGTGTTTTTTTTTAACAGTGCAGGGAGGGTTTATACAGTACGTAAACGAAAAAATAATTGTAAATGAGTATGTATGTCACGTCATTATCACCTCATTCACCGTAATTTTATCTATCACTTTCATAAAAATTTACGTTGCTTACTGTTATCTATAATGTTAAGGGTGTTTTTTTTTAACAGTGCAGGGAGGGTTTATACAGTACGTAAATGAAAAAATAATTGTAAATGAGTATCTATGTCACGTCATTATCACCTCATTCACCGTAATTTTATCTATCACTTTCATAAAAATTTACGTTGCTTGCTGTTATTTATAATGTAAAGGGTGTTTTTTTAGCAGTGCAGGGAGGGTTTATACAGTACGTAAACGAAAAAATAATTGTAAATGAGTATGTATGTCACGTCATCATCACATTCATGGTAAGTTTTCCTATCACTTTCATAAAAATTTACGTTGCTTGCTGTTATCTATAATGTTAAGAGTGTTTTTTTTTTTTTTTAACAGTGCAGGGAGGGTTTATACAGTACGTAAATGAAAAAATAATTGTAAATGAGTATGTATGTCACGTCATTATCACCCCATTCACCGTAATTTTATCTATCGCTATCATAAAAATTTACGTTGCTTGCTGTTATTTATAATGTAAAGGGTGTTTTTTGAACAGTGCAGGGAGGGTTTATACAGTACGTAAACGAAAAAATAATTGTAAATGAGTATGTATGTCACGTCATCATCACATTCACGGTAAGTTTTCCTATCACTTTCATAAAAATTTACGTTGCTTGCTGTTATCTATAATGTTAAGGGTGTTTTTTTTAACAGTGCAGGGAGGGTTTATACAGTACGTAAATGAAAAAATAATTGTAAATGAGTATGTATGTCACGTCATTATCACCTCATTCACCGTAATTTTATCTATCACTTTCATAAAAATTTACGTTGCTTGCTGTTATTTATAATGTAAAGGGTGTTTTTTTAACAGTGCAGGGAGGGTTTATACAGTGTAAACGTAAAAATATATTAAAATATCTATGTACATATAGACGGATCCTACTTCGCGGATTTCCTGGTTCGCAGTGGGTCCCGGAACCGAACTATCGCGATAAGTGAGGCAACACTGTATATATATATATATATATATATATATATATATATATATATATATATATATATATATATATATATATATATATATATATATATATATATATATATATATATATACATAGTAATCCCTCGCTATATCGCGGTTCACCTATCGTGAATTCAGTGCATTGCGGATTTTATTTTTGGCAAAAAAAAAAAAAAAATTATATATATATTTTTTTTAAAGATTATTGTGACATCAGGACGGGCCAAAAAATTATAAAATAAAGCAGCCTTTATTAGGCTGTAAAGAGAAACAGAGATGGAGAGTGTAATGACCTGTCAGATGTGAAGGGATTATAAAAGATATGTAATGAATATCAAGTTCTCTGCTGGGTTTTAATATACCTCTGCATTTCTTTCATGCTGTCTATTCCAAAAAATTCTCCTTAGATATTATTATTATTATTATTATTATTATTATTATTATTATTATTATTATTATTATTATTATTATTATTGGTGACAATAATTTTCCTTTGATGATGATTGTGGAGATTATTATTATTTTTATTATTATTATTATTATTATTATTATTATTATTATTATTATTATTATTAAGGGCTCATCATTGTACTTCTGTTGGTTTATTTACCTTAATAACTGTGTACAGTGCTCCTCCCTAGTTGGCTGGGACAATGAGAGTATGGATGGTTGGGTAGAATAGAATGTTGGAGAGAGAGAGAGAGAGAGAGAGAGAGAGAGAGAGAGAGAGAGAGAGAGAGAGAGAGAGAGAGAGAGAGAGAGAGAGAGAGAAAAAAAAAACATTATTTAATTACAAATTCGTAATAATTATAATAATAATAACAATAATAATAATAATAATAATAATAATAATAATAATAATAATAATAATAATAATAATAATAATAATAATATTAATAATGATCTCCACAATCATCATCAAAGGAAAATTATTATTGCCAATAATAATAATAATAATAATAATAATAATAATAATAATAATAAGATCTAAGGAGAATTTTTGGAATAGACATCATGAAAGTAATGCAGAGGTATATTAAAACTCAGCAGAGAACTTGATATTCATTACACATCTTTTATAATCCCTTCATATCTGACAGGTCGTTACACTCTCCATCTCTGTTGCTCTTTACAGCCTGATAAAGGTTGTTTTATTTTATCATTTTTTGGCCAGTCCTGGTGTCACAATCATCTTAATTTTTTTATTTATTTATTTATTTATTTTTTTTAAGGTGTTCCTACTTCGGGGAAATTCACCTATCGTGGCCGGTCCCGGAACTGAGCCCCCACAATAAACGAGGGGTTACTGTATATATATGTATGTAGATATATATATATATATATATATATATATATATATATATATATATATATATATATATATATATATATATATATATATATATATATATATATATATATATATATATATATATATATATATATATATATATATATATGTTGTGCCCTATGGTGGAGGGCACAACATCAAAGAATAGCCCCAGCATATTCCCTGTGTTGTAAAAGGAACTAAAAGTGGACGGGGCGAGGGGACATCAAAGAAGGGGAGAATAACTTCTCCCCAAACTCTAGTTTTGGGGTGTCTAAATATGCGTGGTTGTAGTACGATAGAAAGCAAAAGATGTGAGATTGGATATATGTTTGGTAGGAGGAGGATGGATGTTTTAGCATTGTGTGAGACGAAGATGAAAGGAAAAGGAGAAGTGGCAATTGGTGATGTGACAGCAAGAGTGTCTGGGGTTGAAACGGGGAGATCAAGAGAAGGTGTGGCATTATTGCTGAGTGAATGGATGGTAAATAAGGTAGAGGAAAGGAAAGAAGTGTCATCTAGGCTGATGTGGGTGAGGGCTAGGATAGGTAGGGAATGTTGGGCTCTTGATAGTGTGATTACCTAATTGTGATTACCTAATTGTGTTTACTGGAAAGAGCCCAAAGCTCGTATCTTCCCGTCTCCTCATCGGTTCCATTTTATACTTAGTGATACTTATCATACTTGTCCTTAAAACTATGGATTGAGATAGCATTAACTACCTCCTCGCTTAGCCAATTCCAATTATCAACTACTCTTACACTGAAAAAGTATTTCCTTACATCCTGCAAAGAAGTTTTCTTACCAAGCTTCAAACTATGACCTCTAGCTCTAGAGCCAGCCATATCAAAAAATCGATCCCTATCCACTCTATCATAACCATGAAGGAATTTAAAGACTGTCACCATATCCCCCCTCACTCTTCTAGCTTCGAGTAATGGTAAGTCTAATTCCCTCAGCCTCTCATCATAACTGAGATTGCGTATTTCTGGCACCAGTTTCGTGGCATGTCTTTGAACTTTTTTCAAGCTTAGCTATGTGCTTTTTCAAGTGCGGATTCCAAAAGGGGGCTGCATATTCGAGTTTTGGCCTCACATAGGTTACATAAATATTTCTGAACATTTCCTTGTCCATGTGCCTGAAGGCTACCCTTACATTTGATAAGAATGCATATGATGCCCTTACTATGTCATTTATATGTATTTCTGGAGACAAATCTGCCAGTATGTTTACTCCTAGACCTCTCTCATTTTCTGTCTCTTGAAGTTGTACTCCAGCCACCGAGTAGTCAAGCTTGGGCCTTCTTGCACTTGTACCCATTCTCATTACCTTACATTTTGAAGTATTGAATTTCATTAGCCACTTTTCTGACCACTCATGCAGATTATTTAGATCCTCCTGAAGTTCTCTACCATTGTTCTCGTTTTTTACTTTCTTCACAATCTTTGCATCATCTGCAAACATATTCATGAATGAATTTACAGACTCTGGTAGGTCATTTACATATACAAGGAACAAAAGTGGCCCTAAAACTGAACCCTGTGGAACTCCACTACTAGCTCTTCTCCATTCAGACACTGAGCGTCTTACTCTAACCCTCTGTTCCCTTCCTTCTAAGTAAGTTTTTATCCATTCCAAAACATTTCCACCTATTCTAGCCATTGATTGCAGCTTCCTAATAAGTCTCCCATGTGGAACAGTGTCAAACGCTTTCTGGAAGTCTAGGAATATGCAATCTGCCCAGCCCTCTCTTTCCTGTAAGATTTGGCTTACCTCATCATAAAATTCTAATAAGTTTGTTACTGTTGATCTACCTTCTCTGAAGCCATGTTGCCTCACTGACAAAAAGTTGAAGGATTCCCAGTGAAGAGAGATATGTTTCCTTAGTAGTTTCTCCATAACTTTGCAAACTATGCTGGTCAAGGAAACTGGTCTATAGTTCAGAGCCGTATCCCTCCTTCCCTTTTTGAAGATAGGTATCACATTTGCTTGTTTCCAGCATCTTGGAATCTCCCCGACTCCAGTGACTCCTTAAATATGATACTTAGTGCCACTGATATTGTGTTTGCGCATTTTTTAAGCACATGAGGGGATATGTCATCAGGACCTGTAGCTTTATGAACATCTAAATCCATCAGCGCTTTGCATACCTCTGTGGCTGTAAGGTTGATGTTCTCTAATACCGGCCCTTGAGCTTCTATCACTGCAATCTGAGGGGGTGGGATATTTTCTACTGTAAATACTGACTGAAACTCCTTGTTCAATTCTTTGCAGATCTCTTCATCCGTCTCAGTGACGCTTCCATCCGCTCTCTTTAGCCTTAAAACCTGTTCTTTTACCTTCAGTTTTCCTCTGATAAAGCTGTGGAAAGCTTGGGATTTTCTTTAGCCTTCCTGGTGATGTCCCTCTCATAGTCTCTCTCTGCCTCTCTCCATTTACTTAGGTAGTCATTTCTTGCTATTTTGTAGGTTTGCCAGGCATTTATGTTTTTTCTCCTCCTATTCCTTTTCCAGCATTTGTCTCTCCACTCCTTAGCTCTTTTACACCCATTATCGAACCATTTCTCTCTGGCATGAATTACACCTACTTTGGTGTCAGGTATGCAGCAATCTACTATCTTCCCATATTTCTCACAAAAGATGTCATACATTTCTTGTACAGATTTGTTGTAAAATAAGGTTCTCCAGTCAATAACTGCAAAAAGCTCATTCATTTTGATGTAATCTCCTTTCCGATAGTTCCTCCTCATGTCCTCATAGCCTCTACTCTCAGGAAGAATATCTTCAATGATATACTCCATCAACAACACACAGTGGTCACTTTTTCCAATTGGTGGTTCATACTCAATTTTTTCAATATCCAACACATTATCTGTGAACACTAGATCAAGTAGTGATGCCTCATCCCCACCCCTGGCCCTTGTTGGTTCCATTACATGTTGGTGTAGGAAATTCCCTTGTACGCAATCTAGGAATCTTGCCCCAAATGAGTCCTCACCACTGTGTGGGTCAAGATTAATCCAATCTATCTCTTTATGATTAAAGTCTCCCATAATCAAAATCCTACATTTTTTTTTCCCGTGCCATGTTAACAACTGAGTTTATGACTTCAATAGTACCTATATGGGCCAGGATGTGAGAGAAGTGAGGAAGAGTCGGATGAATTCTGGATTGAGTTAACCAGGTGTGTGGATGGTCTGAGTAGAAGAAGCTATGTAGTTGAGTTGGGGGACTTGAATGCCAAAGTGGATGATGGAGAGGTAGAAGGTATTGTAGGAAAGTATGGGGTACCAGGTGGGAATGCGAGTGGCAAGAGACAGTTAGATATGTGTGTGGAGCAAGAGTTGGTGATAGGTAATAGTCTTTTTTAAGAAGTTAGTAAATAAGTATACATGGATGAGAGTTGCAAATGGAAGAGTGAAAGAAAGAGCAGTGATGGATTATGTGTTGGTAGCAAAGAGCATGATTGGAGAGTGAAAGATGTGCATGCACTTAGGGGTGTGGTTGCTGGGATGCCTGATCATTTTTTGGTTGAAGCAAAAGTGGTAATGGCAAAAGAGTGGGGAAATAGAGTGGGGGGGATGTAGAAGGGAAATGGCGAAGGTGGAAGAGTTGAAAATGCCAGAGAAGAGACAGGAATATCAGGACAGGTTGAAAGTAGCATATGAAAGGGTGAAAGAAAGAGAAGTTGGGGAGTTAGAGGAGGAATGGGGGTTGATGAAAGAATGTGTTGTGGGACATGAAAGTGATGTGTGTGGAAAGAGGTTTGTTGGAAATGGCATGAGGAGGGGCAGCGAGTGGTGGAATGAAGGTGTGAAAATGAAGGTGGAAGAGAAAAAGAGGGCTTTTGAGGAGTGGCTGCAGTGTAACAGTAGGGAGAAGTATGAAAGATATTGGGAGAAAAATGTGGAAACCAAGCGGAAGGTAGAGGAAGGGAAAAGGTTGGCAAATGTTAGGTGGGGACAGGATTTTAGTAAGTCATATGAGGAGAATAAAAAGAAGTTTTGGAAAGAAGTGAAGAGAGTAAGGAAGGGTGGATCGAGGATGCAAGAGACAGTGAAAGATGTGAATGGGCAGATGTTAAGAGGGAACGATGCAAGGAAAAGATGGCAGAATATTTTGAGTGCTTGCTGAATGTTGAGGAAGATAGAGAGGCAGTTATAGTAGCAGTGGGGGATGTTCAAGTGCCAGTAATGGGAGATGAAAATGAGAGAGAGATTACAAGAGAGGAGTTGAAAAGAGCATTTTATAAAGCAAAAGCAGGTAAAGCACCTGGAATGGATGGTGTGAGAGTGTTTAATGCATGCTTTATGTTGTCAATGGTGCCAGTGGAAAGGGTGATTGCTTATATAGTTCCCCTATACAAAGGTAAGGGAGATGTGTGTGAATGAAGTAATTTTAGAGGTATAAGTTTGTTGTGTGTGGTAGGAAAAGTGTATGGTAGGATACTGATTAATAGGATTAGGGATAAGACAGAAAATGTGATTGCAGAAGTGCAGAGTGGTTTTAGGAGAGGCAGAGGTTGTATAGATCATATTTTTATAGTTAGGCAGTTATGTGAGAAATTTCTAGCAAAGGGTAAGGATGTGCATTTTGCATTTTTGGATCTGGAGACAGCGTATGATAGAGTTGATAGAGAGGCAATGTGAAATGTTTTGAGGTTATATAGAATTGATGGTAAACTGTTGCATGCAGTGAAGAGTTATATGAGGGCAGTAGAGCTTGTGTTAGGGTAGGGAATGAAGTGAGTGAGTGGTTTCCAGTGAGTGTGGGAGTGAGATAGGGATGTGTGATGTCACCATGGCAGTTCAATTTGTATACTGATGGAGTCGTAAGAGAGGTGAATGAGTGAGTGGGTGGTCGAGGTTTCAGAATGGTAGATGGGGATGATAACGAGTGGGAGCTGAGTCAGTTGCTGTTTGCAGATGATACTGTGGTGGTGGCAGATTCAGAGGAGAAGCTGTGTCAGTTAGTGTCAGAATTTGGAATGGTGTGTGAGAGAAGGAAGTTGCGAGTGAATGTGGGAAAGAGTAAGGTTATGAGGTGTACAAGAAATGAGGATGGTGCTGGAATGAATATTATGTTGAATGGAGAGACACTGGAGGAAATTGATCAGTTTAAGTATTTAGGCTCGGTTATAGCTGCAAATGGTGGAGTGGAAGCAGATGTGTGTCACAGAGTGAATGAAGGATGTAATGTGTTGGGCGCATTGAAAGGAGTGATGAAGAATAGAGGGTTGGAAATGAATATTAAGAAAGTTTTGTATGAGAAAGTGGTTGTGCCAACTGTGATGTATGGATCAGAGTTATGGGGCATGAAAGTAAGTGAGATACAGAAACTAAATGTGTTTGAGAAGAAATGGCTGAGGAGTATGATTGGTATATCTCGGTTGGATAGGGTTAGGAATGAAGTGATGAGAGCAAAGTCGGGTGTGAGGAGAGAATTTGCAGCCATAGTAGATATGAATGTTCTGAGTTGGTTTGGCCATGTGGAAAGGATGGATGATGAAAGACCGCTGAAGAAGGCGATGAATGCAAGAGTTGATGGGTTAAATGCTAGAGGGAGGCCTAGGTTTGGGTGGATGGATGGAATAAGGAGAGCCCTGAATGATAGGAGGATGGATGTGAGGGAAGCAAGTGAGCGTGCTACGAATAGGAATGAGTGGCAAGCGATTGTGACGCAGCTCTGATGGGCATCTGCTGTTACCACGGGGCTGCATCTTACAGAGGTAGCCTTGTGGTAGGGGCAGTAGGGAAGTTGGTATTTATGAAGCGATGCAGCTTGTGGAAGAGCCGGAAGGATGGCCTGTGGCACTACAGCAGTGCCATCTAAACAGTCGTTAGCTCCCTTGTCATTGCCCATAGAGCAAGGTAATCCCCTTATTGTTTCTTTTTTGATGTCGGCTACCCCCCAATTTGGGGAGACAGTCAAGGTAATGTATGTATATATATATATATATATATATATATATATATATATATATATATATATATATATATATATATATATATATATATATATATATATATATATATATATATATATATATATATATATATATATTGAATAGAGAGAGAGAGAGAAATAATATAAATAATAAATATATCAATTGAATAAATAGAGAGAGAGAGAGTCATAAATCATTGTTACTCTGATACAACAAGGACTTATATGAAAAAGTCACTCCAGTAAGGGTGAAAATCCTAGTCAAAAAGTCGCTACGGCTTGGCAATGTAATCACCGCCACCACACACCTGGTGTCCACCGCATATAGTGATAAATAAATCAATAATAAATTAATACATTGAATAAGTAAAGAGAGAGAGAGAGAGAGTCATAACTCAGTTATGCTAGTATAGCAAGGACTTATGTGAAAAAGTAACTCCAATAAGGGTGAAAATTCCAGTCAGAAAGTAGTTATGGCTTAACAATGTGATCACCACCACCACACAGCTGGTGTCCACCGTATATAGAGTGAGTTAATTTCTTTGTTTTTGTTTTTTGTTTATCTGTATATCTTTAATACTGTACCTTTTAATTTTTAGCTTAAATACATATTTTAGCTTGGTTGTGTACTTGTAAAATGTGTTTTATATAGCTTTTGCTTGTTTGTTATAGTGTGTTTATACACACTTGTGGAACGTATCTATATATATTAAAATGATTCCTTATGGAAATAGACTATTTAAATTACACGTAATTTATATTACACGAGACTTTTGAGAATCTATCCTCACGTTATTTTGAGAGATGAGTGTACATATATTACTTGCAACACAATCTCTTGTAATTCAGAGGCACAAACTGATGCTTCCACTTCTTCTTCTTCCTCTATTTGCATTCCCATTTTCATATGGGGTCGCATCTCTTCACTAGTCGTCTCCACTGGTTCCGGTCCATCACTTGCTCTTCCCCCAGCTGTCTCTCTCTGAGATCCTCCTTCAGTCGGTCCTTCCACCGTAGTTTAGGTCTTCCTCGTCTACGTCTGCCCTGCACGTCCATCTCCATCACTCTCACACCCACGTAGTCTTCTTCTCTCTTCTTCACATGACCGAACCACTGTAATCTCCTCTCCTGCGCTTTCGCCGACGCCTCCACCACCTTCACTGTACCTCTGATCCGGTCATTTCGTATCCTGTCCTCCCTCGTCACCCCACACATCCACCTCAGCATTCTCATTTCTGCGACATCTATCTTCCTTTCTTGAACCTTTTTCACTGGCCACGTCTCTGCTCCGTACAGCAACGCTGGTCTCACAACTGACTTGTACACTTTTCTTTTCACTCTAGCACTGATTTTCTTGTCACATAGCACCCCTGATGTTCTCTTCCAGCTGTTCCACGCTACCTGGATCCTATGATCAATCTCTCTCTCTAGGTCTCCAAATGCTTCCACTGACCCATTTCAAATATCTCACTATAAACTGGCTACTCATTTTCATTCCAAAGATGGGGTCTGTGCTTACTGCAACACTAAGACTTGTATTGCAAGGCTCATGGACCTTGAATCTCCTGACTTTGATGTTCTCTGGTTAAAAATCTATCTCTCCACTACCACTGTATTCCTTTTGCTTCTGCTTCTGTTCTCCAAACTACACCAAGTTTGTGTCTTTCTTTGAATATCTGTCCTCTTGCCATAACTCCTTGCTATCCTTTCACCCACAAGTCAAAGATCTCTATATTCGAGACTTCAATGTATACCACAGTGAGTGGGTTAATTCTTCTCACAATGATGAGGGAGGAAGTGAGGCCCTTGCTTTCTCTATTACTCTCGATCTGGAGCAAATTATCAAACATCTTACTTGTGTTCCCGATCGCCACAAACATGCAGCCAATACTCTTGACCTATTTCTTACTTCTAACCCTTCAGACTACTCTTATTCTGTGCTTTTCCCTCTTAGCAAATCTGAACACTCTGGGATTTCAATTTCTTCCATTTTCGCCCCCCCTCCAACTCAGCACTGCCTTTGCCAATTTGAGCGTACCCAACACAAAGATTTGTGTAACTTCCTCTTTGACTTCCCATGGGATGACTACTGCTTTCGGTCCCACAACCCTGATCAGGTAGCCCTAAAAGTTGCCGAAATTATAACCTCAGGAATGGAGGCTTACATCCCCTCTTCTATGAAAACTCTCTCCCCCTAAACCTTGGTTTAACCATGCCTGCTCCATGGCTATCCAGGCCACAATCGCACACACTGGTCTTACCAAGCCTCACCTTCCGATTTAACTTGCTATGCTTTTATTGTAGCTAGGAATCGCTGTACTGCTCAGATTCGAAGGTCTAATGCTTCATTTATAAGAAGGAACGTTGATGACCTTAACTCCTTTCCCACTAACAAATGTTTCTGGTCCATAGCCAAAATCCTCTCCAAAAACTTCTGTAACTGAAGCTTGCCCCCTCTCATTCGTTCTAATGGTTCTATGGCTCGCTCTCCCACTGACAAAGCCACTCTCTTTGGCTCTCATTTTTGTGCCAACTCTTCTGTAAACAATTCCAGCGCAACTGTCCCACAATCTTTACTCTCTAACCCTATGCCCTCCCTTATCCTTTCTTCACACAAAGTTCATAAGGTTCTTCGCTTGGCAAAGACGAACAAGGCATCTGGTCCCGATAGTATCCCTACAAGGTTCCTTAAGGAGTTTGATGATGAACTGGCTCCCGTGCTTTGCCGTCTTTTTGACTCATTCTGTCAAACAGTATCTATCCTTCATCTTGGAAGCATGCTCTAGTTGAACCTATTCCTAAGAAGGGTGACCACTCTATTCCTTCAAACTACCGACGTATTGCCCTAACCTCTTCTATTGCTAAAGTTTTCGAAACTCTGCTCAATGTTCACTTCTTGAAATGCCTTGAATCTAACTCACTTATCTCTGATCACTAGTATGGGTTCTGCAAGGCAAGAACCACTGGTGACCTCCTGTCCTATCTTAGTCATGCATGGTCATCTTCTCTGAGGAACTATAGGGAATCCTTTGTCATCACCCTTGATATCTCTAAGGCTTTTGACAAAGTCTGGCACAAGGCTTTGTTGACCAAACTCCCTGCCTATGGCTTTACCCTTTCTTTCTGTTATCTGATTTCCAGTTTTCTTTCTGACCGTTTTATATCTGTAGTTGCTGATGGTACGACATCTAGCCCTTTCTCTGTTACCAGTGGTGTTTCACAAGGCTATATTTTTTCACTTACTCTGTTCCTTCTCTTCAACAATGATCTTCTACAATCCCCATCTTTCTCTCTTCTTCATGCCTTTGCTTATGATTCTACCCTTCCCTTTTCCTCTGCCTTTTCTTCACAACCTTGATCTGCTACTCGTAAGCAGTCTCGTATCACTCTTTCTTCTACTCTCAACTCCGATTTGCAGAGGGTATCCGAGTGGGGCACTCAAAATTTAGTTAAATTCAATGCCTCCAAAACAGAGTTTCTGGCTATCTCTTTATCTTCTTCTCCTCTTGATAACCCTATGGTCTTCGAAACTACCGGAATTTGCCCTCTTAATTCTATCAACATATTAGGAATCCATATAGCCTCTAAGTCGTCTTGGAGGAAACACAATCCAAATTTCTAAATCTTCATCCAAAATATTGGAGGTTTTGTTTCGTTTTTTTCATTACTTTTCCTT
Source organism: Halocaridina rubra (assembly GCA_037179515.1). Classification (NCBI taxonomy): domain Eukaryota; kingdom Metazoa; phylum Arthropoda; class Malacostraca; order Decapoda; family Atyidae; genus Halocaridina; species Halocaridina rubra. The sequence continues at coordinate 70,750 of JAXCGZ010017226.1, read as the reverse complement.
TTTACAGTTACTTAAAATTTATAAAGGTCTTATCCATCCCTGTTTAGAATACTGCTCACACATCTGGAGTGCTTCTTCTTATATTTATCTCCTTGATAGGGTTGAAGCTAAGGCAGTCAAACTCATTAATGATCCTTCTCTTACTTCTAATCTGGATTCTCTCTCTCTTCGCTGTAAGGTATCTTCCCTCTCTCTTTTCTATCACTACTACTTCCATCGCTGCTCTGATCAGTTGGCGAGTTGCATCCCTCTACCACCGCCGAGGCCAAGTAACACTCACCAAGCGGCCTCATCTCACAGGTACTGTATGGAGATTTATACCTCGCAGATTAGTCGGTGCAGCAACTGTTTCTTCCCATATACCTCCAGACTCTGAAACTCTCTTTCTCCTGCTGTCTTTCCTAATTTTTATGACCTATTATCCTTCAAAAAGTAGATCTAACATCATCTCAGGTCCTCTAGTCCTCCATATCTCAGGGTACTCTGTACACTGACTATTTTTTCTGTCTATCGTTTTCTTTTGTGTTGTGGTATAGTGTTATTCTAAGACTACACTTATTCTATAGGTAGCAAGGTCGGTGATAGATATGTATTGTTCGATTAACAGTAATTTATTTTGAGATAACTTGAACTTAGGTTATGCCTCAAAGCTCCCATTTCTATAATTCCTGAACGTCACTCTTCCCGCCCCCTTAGGGGGAGGTTTCTCTCGGGACGTAGGTTCTGCCCCCGGCAAGGACTGACTTCTGACTAACAGACACGCTTTCCATATGCCGTCCTATGGTGGCGGGTTTCCAAGTGCACACTCTGCCCTCTAGCGGCTATTGGCACCTATATGAGATGCCATACAACACTCCCCACCACCACTCTGAAATATATCCCATATTTCGGTCTAAGCATTACTTCTTTCATGAGAGCCTTTTTAATTTCTTTACTATCATTATTGAAAAAAAAACGGGGCAGAACTATCTAATGAACTAACTTATGAAACTATTACAATCTCATATAGTTATCTAAGCAGATTACAGGAATATCAAAGTTACTATGCAAATATCTGACAAAAGAAAAATATGTTCCTTATGATAAGCATTTTATTCTAAGGCAAAATATAAAAACTGAGTATTCACAATTGCAATATATAGCTAGTAAGCACTGACAAAATTATTTAAGAACAAAGCAAATTAAGCTATTAACTTACTCAAATAGTATACAGTACATTTGGACATGATATATGCAATTGCTTATTAAAACAAAACATTTGTCATGGTGTGAAAAAGGAATTAAAAATATTCACAATTACAATATGTAACTACTATTCAAGGACAAAATGATATAAGAGAAATTAAATGAACATAATTACGTTACTTACATAATATAAAATACAGTTTGGTATCAGCTCTTTAAATATTCAATCATGACTTACACAAAGATAATAGTTAAACAGAAAAACTTAACATCACAATTACAATCTGTAACTACTATTCAAGGACAAAATTCTATAGGAGAGAACTAAATGAACATAATTACGTTACTTACATAATATAAAATAGAGAGAGACAGAGAGAGAAAACCTTTCTTAGCATATATATATATATATATATATATATATATATATATATATATATATATATATATATATATATATATATACATAGAGAGAGAGAGAGAGAGAGAGAGAGAGAGAGAGAGAGAGAGAGAGAGAGAGAGAGAGAGAGAGAGAGAGAGAGAGAGAGAGAGAGAGAGAGAGAGAGAGAGAGAGAGAGAGAGAGAGAGAGAGAGAGAGAGAGAGAGAGAGGAGAGAGAGAGAGAGAGAGAGAGAGAGAGAGAGAGAGAGAGAGAGAAATTTAAATTATCCAGTACTTGGGTATGGTATTACCTCGTCGATATCCTCCCCTTGAATTGCTTGTCTTTACATGTAGTAGATTGGCCCATGGCACCAGTCGCCCATTGCAATACTACAGCTGAAGGTTTTTTTAACTTAAATAGGGTTGTCCAGGACAGATCGATGTTAAGTCTTCCTTCAGTTATAATTCTTTTTCTATGCTTACACCAACACTAAATATTCTTGGATATTCGTTACCCACCTCATATTATCCCTTCACATCTGACAAGTCATTACACTCTCCATTTGTTTCTCTTTATTTTATATATTCTTCGTGCCCAGACCTGATGAGGGCTGTTTTATTTTATTATTTTTTTGTCCCGTTCTGGTGTCACAATAAAAAAAAAATAATAAAAATATATATATATATATATATATAGCTGAGTATGATTTTTTCCTGCAAATTGTAACATTTAACACACATTATAGTGAGAAAAATCAAAGTAGAATTCAATCATGCACAACTGATAAATGACACATTCCAATAAACTTAAATCTAGGGGAGTCTTTGACGTTATCTACAACTAAGCTTAAAATAAAAAAAAATGCAATATTTGTTCTTCCACCAATTGTTGTCAAAGACAGTGGGGACATTTTCTTTCCCATCTTTATCAGTTCAAATACTTAATTGGAAAGACTTCTTAATTATTAAACTTTCTTAATTACAGGGATTTTCAATATCCTATTCTCATTGTTAATTTTAAAATTTTCTATTATAAGGATTTTCAATTCCCTTTTTTAATGTTTTTTTTTAAATTCCAGAATTTATTATATGTATGGGGATTTTTTTCTTTCCCCGTTTCTTATTTTTAATTTTGGGGATTTACATTTCCCCAGACCCTCCCCACCCATTATTGCTAGGACTTGGGATTTCTATAGCCCAATTTCTAGGGACTTCGAAATTACACTTTGAGGCAAGTCCGGGTTGTAACAACATACCATGAATCCTTTTTTTCTTGAGACAGGCCGGACAAAAGGAGGGTGTTGATGCAACTGCCGGGAACCCCTCCCGCCCGCATTTCTGCGACTCTTGAGGTAGTCCTATGACCACCTCCCAAATGAGGTGCATCTCCCTCCAGCTGAAAAATATGAACATAGCCTGGAGTATATTCTAGGACCGGATATTAGGGCCTTATGTCGCTAATACAAATGCAAAAGAGAATACATATGACCCCTGCGCACAAACAATGACCATATGTCTGCATTCAGAGGGTATACTTCGCCTCCCCTGCAGCTGCAGGCGCTTGCAATCTCTCCAATGGGTAAAAGGGATTGCTTTGTGAAAATAAAATTTAAAATTGCAGGTCGGGGCTGCCTGGAAATAGGGTGGTAATTGAAAGAATGTGTCTACACCATTAGATTATTATTCCAAGATACTTAGGACTTAGCTGAGTAACTGATACATAACATTAGTATACTATAGATATCAAAAAGAAAAGTCATGAAATGCTGAGAACAGCCACTAAAGAAATATTCTTATTAGCAGTGACTACAGTAACATAAAAGCATGGATTCAAGATATAAATACAAATCATATGGTTACTGCTGATAGTATTTACTAAAATAATAATTATGAAAAAGGCCATGGAGTGATAGCAACAGTAACAGCCAACATAATAATAACAATACTAATAATCATGATCATAATAAGAATAATAAAAATGAAAAAAACATATTAAATCAGGAATAGCAGTATGTATACAAATGAGACTGGCATTTTGAAGTAAGAACAGAGTTCTATACTTATATTTCGTTATAGTGCTCATTCTAAATTCCCACAGTCATTATATATATATATATATATATATATATATATATATATATATATATATATATATATATATATATATATAATATATATATATATATATATATATATATGCTGTGTTCCCCTGGTTATTCGCGTTTCTTGGTTCGCGTTCTCACTGTATCGCGTTTTTTTTTTTTTTTATAAATTATTATTTTATTTTTTGGGTATATGCAAAAATATTAAAATATTGAAATTTTTTTTTTCAGTATTTTCATTTTTTTATTGAAAAAAAAATTTCATTATTTTATTGATAAAAAAAATTTATTTCCCAGCCTACGAATAATAAAACAGTAAAAAATAGTAAAAAACATAAATTTAGATATACGTACGTACAGTATAACTCACAGTATTGCATCATGCGAAATAGTGCCCGATAGCTACGTGAGCTAGCATATATATTTATATTTCCAGTAGTTTCATGATTTTATTGATAAAAAAAAGTATTTCTTTGCCTAAGAATAATAAAACAGTAAAAAATAGTAAACAGTATTGCACCACATAAAATACGATACCGGTATCAGTGTTTCGGAAAACGTGACCTAGTGAATATTAAAATTTTCATTATTTTATTGATAAAACAAGTATTTCCTAGCCTAAGAATAATAAAACAGTAAAAAATAGTAGAAATCAAATTTAGATATACGTACGTACAGTATAACTCACAGTATTGCATCATGCGAAATAGTGTCCGATAGCTACGTGAGCTAGCATATACATAAATTTAGATATACGTCCGTACGTACAGCATAACTCACAGTATTGCATCATGCGAAATAGTGTCCAATAGCTACGTGAGCTAGCATATATATTTATATTTCCAGTAGTTTCATGATTTTATTGATAAAAAAAACTTATGTCTTAGACTAAGAATAATAAAACAGTAAAAAATAGTAAACAGTATTGCACCACGTAAAATATAATACCGGTATCAGTGTTTCGGAAAACGCAAAGGCTCTCACTTACGTGACCTAGTGAATATTAAAATTTTCATTATTTTATTGATAAAACAAGTATTTCCTAGCCTAAGAATAATAAAACAGTAAAAAATAGTAAAAAACATAAATTTAGATATACGTACGTACAGTATAACTCACAGTATTGCATCATGTGAAATAGTGTCCGATAGCTACGTGAGCTAGCATATATATTTATATTTCCAGTAGCTCTCACCTATGTGAGATAGTTCATGGAATGCTATTGGCTGAAAGGTCAGGAGACGACGAATCACAGAATTGTTTTTCAATATGTTCTGTATCATGGGGTCTGATTGGCTTTTTCATTGCAGGTTGCTTTTCCCTCCAATTTCCAATGTGCCGCCTCACTCACTCAGTCTAACTCTCGTGTGCGCCGTTCTCGTTGTGCTTATTAATACGTTTTGCTTGTGATTTTTTTACTCGCATATTTTAACCTTTGCAATGCCTCCCGAGCATCCTTCATAAGAACATAAGAATAGAGGACACTGCATCATGCCTACTGGCACACACGAGGCAGCTCCATTTTTGAATTGTATTTTCAGCATGTCTAACCTATTCTATTCTACTCTACTTATTTATTCTATTTTTCTTTTTATGATTTTTCTAATAAGCACTAACCTATTCATACCCACCCTACCTCTGTCATATGTCTATATAATCTACATTTGAAGGTGTCTAAGGTATTGGCATTTACTATCATACTAGGAAGCTTGTTCCATGCATAAGCTACTCTATTACCAAACCAATTTTTACCAATTTCCCTTCTGAACCTAATCTTCTAAGGCTTCTTGTAGTGAGCCTAAGCGGCAAAGGAAAATGTTAACCATTATAGATAAAGTGAAACTCATTGATAAGTTGAAAGAAGGAAAAAAGTTTGTGGATGTCGGCCGCTAGTTTATGTAAACGTAAAAATAATTGTAAAATACCTATGTATGTCACGTCATCATCACCTCATTCACGGTAAGTTTTCCTATCACTTTCATGAAAATTTATGTCGCTTGCTGTTATTTATAATGTAAAGGGTATTTTTTTAACAGTGCAGGGAGGGTTTATACAGTACATAAACGTAAAAATAATTGTAAATGAGTATGTCATGTAATTACCACTTCATTCACCATAATTTTATCTATCACTTTCATATAAATTTACGTTGCATGCTGTTATTTATGAAGTAAAGGGTGGTTTGTTAACAGTACAGGGAGGGTTTATACAGTGTAAACGTAAAAAAAATTAAAATATCTATGTACATATAGGCTGATCCTACTCCGCGATTTTCCTGGTTCGCGCCGGGTCCCGGAACCGAACTACTGCGATAAGGGGGGGAACACTGTATGTATATATATATATATATATATATATATATATATATATATATATATATATATATATATATATATATATATATATGGGAGCATAGTCATCAACCTCCTGGTTGCCCAATTTGTCAGTGGGAGCTTTATCTATTTTCCAAAACAGTTGCAATATGTGGCAGAAAAACTCATATAATAATTAGTTCAACTTATGTCTTGTCAGTATTTATGCAATATCAGCATGCAAAAACTTATCAACTGTAATAAAACTTAGGCACATTTAACATTTAGCAAATTTGCAAAAGAATCTAAAAAAATCAGTAATTGTAATACTTTATCAACAAAAAGAAATAACAAGGTTCAGTATGGAAAGGGCAAAAGACGAGAGAGAGAGAGAGAGAGAGAGAGAGAGAGAGAGAGAGAGAGAGAGAGAGAGAGAGAGAGAGAGAGAGAGAGAGAGAGAAAAAAATTATTTTTCTTCAAAAAGGAAACATATAATTTTTGCTTTTAAGGCTCTTTTTAAGACTTGACTTCCTGCCCAACTATACAAGGGGGCAGAGCGCAACTGCAACCATTTTCTAAGGTCTAAAGAGAATTAAAGCAAAATAAGTTAGTGTACAAATGAAGAAACATCGAAGCATAAATCCATTCTTTTTCTGTTTAACTTTGCAAATAATGTTAGTGAAAAAAGCATACAGATCCTTGTTTATTATGGCAATCTTTTCTTCTATAAATCAGAGAGTTGAGTCGAAGCACACACTCGCTATAAGTCAACATACCTCTGACGAAATCTGAACAAAATGCTACACTATATAAGATAATTATATTTAATGAAACATGAAACTCCTGGAAGCTTAACAAGATTTCTAAATTAACAATATTTTACACTAAAACTGATCTCTCAAGAAAATTTTCTTATTTTTATTTATTTATCTCTACTCCTATCAAGAGAATTTACGATTATCCTTTCTTAATAAACGATATACAAGGACTTAAGTATCATTATTTTTAAAATTTCAAACTCAAAATATAAGCTCTGCGAATCTCCATTATCTTAATTAGCTCAACTGTAATTATAAATTTCATGACAATGATAATAATTACCAATAATTATCTCTAGATAAGTTTTTAAAAATTTTTAATATCTTTATCTCTTCGGAATTATAATTATCACATTAAGATAAAATACACTTTTTAACAAAAAAAATATATAAAAATCGTCTATCTGAAAAAAAAAAGTTTTGTATCTGTGCATTCAGTAATAAAATTAAAAATAATATTTCATTTGCAACATTAAAGAATGAATTTTGCTTAAGTTTCATAATCTCTTAAGGAGTTGTACATGAAAAATAATATATATATTCTTCTACGACTCAAATTTAAATTTTTCAAGTGACTATTCAACAGAATTACCTCAGGAGACAGGAGGGAGTTATATATTTCTTCTCCCTTTCTATACTTACGATCGGGTAGGTACTTAACTACCTTCTTTTTTACACTCTTTCCTTTTCCTACCCAAAAATACTGCTCAATATCTGTCCTCTGGACTTCAAATGGCTAGCTTTTGCGGGGAGATTTGCATGTAGGTGCAGTTCCTCCCCTGTCTCTTCGGTTTCTGGATCGACTTTGTCGCTTTCAAAAACAGAAAATGGCTGTGTGACATTCTTATTGTCATTTCTTGTGAGTTTACACTCCCTTCTTCATGACCAAGCTGAAATACTTGTGGCAAACATTATCATGGCTAAAACTTCAAAGTTTTATTTTACCTATTTAGCATATTCTTTTGGACAAATAATGTATATACTGCAGCTAGAAAGAAAAATAAAGAATCATTCAGAGATTCGTGTGTCCTTTATCACTTAATATCTCTCTTGGAGTTCTCGAAAATCGAATAATAATCTCGTTGGCGGAGTAGGGGACAAAAAAAAAATTAAATAAAATTTGCATCTCGGCCACAGCGGGGCAGGTGGAAAAATCACTTTGCCTCGAAAATATCTCTTAATAGATACTGCAACAGCTACCCCATGAAAACTACGCTCATATGGCTTGCATTAAAACACGGTGATGCAGGGGAAGAGTCCTCTCAGACCCTGTCCCCATCTTGCTTCCCTAACGGGTTTCAGCGACTCCACTCACAAGAATTTCACCCCCATGATACCCCAGTCAGCCATACCCATTCTCTCCCGCACTCGCCACTCTCAAAACTCGCACTTGCTTTTTTCTGTACAACTCCCATTCTACTTGCAACGCATTTGTTCCTTTCCCTGTCACTCTGAAGGAGTGTGTGTGTGAGATTCGCGGGCGGTCCGGGGGTCGCATGACTGTGTCACCTATCCTAGGTCCTTCCTATACTCCAAACTACGGGACGTTATGGCGACACCCAAACCCCCTTATCACAGCACAGTCACTCTACTCTCTTTTCCCACCTGCAAAATGCGAGAATAAAACTCGTTGTCTCAACCCATAAAGATGTTAATAATATCACAAAATTTTCTTACACTTCAAAAGGATACATCATACACATAAGTTAATATCAAAGATCAATACAATTTCTATTTCTTTATACTAACGGCGTTGGAAGATCGATCGGTCATTCCCACATTCCTCTCACTAAAAGTATCACCCTCTAAAAAAGAAAGAACCTTAAAAGCTGATTCAAGTATATTTCTCACTAGAATTCGTTCGCTCATTTTGGAGTATATAAAAACTCTACTACTTATATTCTATTTGTAGACACTGTCACTTTTGGCTTTAGGAAATTAATATAAGAATGATATTACACGTACATTAAATTTTTTCAAATTTAATCAATACCTTTGCCTGTTTAGTAATTAACTTAGGCAATAATAAGAATAAATGGAACACCCTTCAAATGCAATTACAGTACTCATTATATTATTCAAATTATAACAAAATTGGAGTTTATTACTGCTTATAGCTATTAGTACAAATTATCCATGTTAGTAATGGGTATAGAAATTCTACTTTTATTAATTTACTAAAGCCATACTCCCTTTTAGATGCAGGGTGGTTGAGTCAAAGAATAACTACAAAGTAAAATGGCGGAGACCTCCGACCTCAATTTCTTTTAATATTTGTCCCATTACTCATTGGATACATATCACAAGTCCTTACCTATTTTGGGATGCTGCCTGAAGAACGTCATGGCCACAGGCACTGGAGGAGGGGGTTCTTCTTTCTTCTGAACTCAATGATTTTCCAGCCGACGTCGTCCACATGACTCGTAAAATTGACGATTCACCATGTTCTTAGTTGGATCCGGGAATAAATAACTCCTGGCAGGGGCGTTTTCTCTCAAAGCCTCTGTCACGGAGACAGTGGTATACATGGAGGGCGCTGAATCTTTCTCCCAGCTGATGTGTCCCAGTCTTCGTGAACGAAGCAGTTTCAAAATGCATGGAACAATTCTTACTGCGGGGGACCTTGCCAATATGGGGACAGGGGAGAGGGGTGACTAGTTCTGGTAACTCGATACTGTGTCGTAGCTGAGGCTTCTCCCTCAACGTCGCTGCTTGTAAGCGTCTAGAAGTTTCTTTTCATTCGAACATTTCTTCCAGAGATGATTTTTATATCTCTTTCTTCTGTATTCTTAATTCTTTTTTCTCTTTGCTGTAGTAACGGCGTGGATGCATCTTGAAGCTGCCACCAGATGTGGTATAGTGTTATTCTAAGACTATACTTATTCTATAGGTAGCGAGGTCGGTGATAGAGATGCATCGTTCAATTAACAGTAATTTATTTAGAGATAACTTGAACTTAGGTTATGCCTCAAAGCTCCCATTTCTATAGTTCCTGAGCATCACTCTTCCCACCCCTTTAGTGGCAGGTTTTTCTTGGGACGTAGGCTCTGCCCCCGGCAAAGACTGACTTCTTACTAACAGACATGCTCTCTGTATGCCGTCCTATGGTGGTGGGTTTCCGAGTGCGCACTCTGCCCTCTAGCGGCTATTGGTGTCTATATGAGATGCCATAAGACACTGTAACATTACCTCATCTTTGCCTTATCCTTAACCTTTTTCTCTTCCTTTGCCTTGGTGTTTTCTCGTGCCCGGGCCTTTATTGATGAGGGTAGTTTTTGCCTGTCCTGGTGCCATACCCATTAAAAAAAAAAAAGATTAAACCTCTTTTAGTCTACCACCCTGAAAATCCTCGCATTCTTAAATGCAATAACGTGTTGAGGACTAGCCTTCCGGTAATGTGGAAGTCGAATCCAAAGGCTTGGGTCACGAGAATTACATTCATAGAGTGATGGTTGATTGGACTGTTTGCACCAACTGTGAGGAAATATCTTGAGGAAAGAGGTTTGCCCCTTAAGTGTTTTCTCATAATGAACAATGCTTCTGCCCATCCTCCAGGTTTGGAAGAAGACCTTGCTATAGAATGCTACTTTTGTAAAAATCAAATTTCTGCCTCCCAACACCACTCTTCTCCTCTAGCCCATGGACCAGCAAGTGATTTCTAATTTTAAGAAGCTCTATACGAAGGGTCTTTCTGCCAGGTGTTTCCAAGTCACCAACAACACGGATCTGACCCTTCGTGAATTCTGGAAAGAGCATTTTAATATCTTTCACTGCATTGGCGTCAATAACAAGGCATGGAAGGGGGTCTCATTGATCTCCGCCAGGAGGAAATATTGGCCAGGTTGTGTGGCTGATAGAGACTTCGAGAGCTTTAAGCAGGAGTTAGCTATTCAAATTGTGAACGAAATTGTAGCCACAGGAAAAAGTTTGGGCTTGAAGGTCAGTGAGAAGGATGTGGAGGAGTTGGTGGAGAATCATAAACAAGAAATTAGTACGAATAACTAATAAGAGTTTCAACGTGAACAGGTGAAAACTCTCCAAGAGGAGCAGTCAGCAAAGAAGGGGATGGTAGGATAAAAATTTCAAGTGCAAAATTTAAAGAAATTTTTAGTAAGTTTAGTGATGTGCAGGCTTTTATTTAGACTAATCACCCTGACAAAACTGTGAGCAACAGAGTAGTGAACATTTTATATGACTTTGCTTATATATTTTCCTATAGTGAGACATCACAAAGAAAAAGACATATTTCTCTGGATCGTATTCTTGTGCCATTAGTTAAAGAACCACCTTCCAAAAGAGAACTTAGAGAGAAACAACCTGAATTACAGCTTGTAGCTGAACACTTAACCTGTCGTGTTTATGGATGGGGACTCTCTTTCAAAGAAGTCGAAGTCCTCCTCCATCTCCTCCTCCTCCTCCACCACCACCATCCATGTGTGCCAGCAACAATCAACCATAAAGGTGAATACAGTACTGCACCATGTTTTATTTTAGTAGAGTAGAATCCCTTTCTATTATTAATGTAATTTTCCTATTTTAGATGTATTTATTCATGTCTATATTCATGAACACATTTAAAAATGTACATTTATGGTGATGGGGAATAGTTTAATTTGTTTAACAAGCATTCCATTGGGAAAAATGAATTCACATCACAAACTTTTTTCCTCACAAACAGGGCTTAGGAACGGATCGAATTCGTGACTAGAAGTATGACTGTAAGAAACTCGTCGAGGATAAGGAACCTGAGTTAGACTTTTGCAACTTTGAAGCTGTATCTTGGAGGATGTTCAAGAATGGTTAAAAGAAAACTAGTGATCCAGGATAACATCTACTTTCAGATACAGAAACTGTAGCAGTGGTGCTTGGTGAACAGGACAGCAGCAGCAGCAGTGACAATGATGACATGCCAGTGAATTTGCCAAAATTACCGGATATGCGTACATATTTGGACAGTGTTCTGCTATATGTGAAACACAGCAAGAATAAGGAAATCAGTGCCCATTATCCAAGTCTCCGCATTCTTCATGAGGATTTTATTTGAGACCAGTATCAGAGTGGTAAACGACTCACATTAGATACGTGTTTCAAACCTGTGACAGACTCACCTGACCAGGGAACACCTGGGGCCTCTGGTCTACAGAAAGAACCCCTCTATTCACTATCACAGCTTTGCTCAGTACCATTGGGGTTGGAATTCTCCAATGACTCAGAATAAATTTCTGAGCTCCCTTTCTACTATGATCACTTCATATAAAGAATACCATCTTTGATATCACGCCACTTTAAAGCAACCCACACTTATCTCAAACCAATCAATTACTATTTATAATTTTACACACATAATCTACCACTAATGTATAAACTTTTGAGTGCTTTCAAGCCATACAATCCCAACATGCTCTCCAATGCTTCTCTATCAACCCTGTCATACGATTTTTCCATATCCACAAATGCCCAGAAAACGCTGTTACCTTTTGCAAATACCTTGCACACACTTGGGTTACCACAAGTTCTTGATACACTCAGCCTCTTCCTCTCCTGAACTCGCAAAATAATACCTAAATCAAGCTCTCAATCTTCTTCTCCTTAGTTTTCTTAGTCATCACTCCCCTATTTACCTTACCAACCCCATACAATTAACTACTTACTTTAAATCCACTATATCCATACATATCTCCCCTCCCCATACACAGTGGAACTACAACACATGCATTCCCCAATCAAGTGAAACAATCCCTCCCCTAAATTACAAATTCAACATCCTCACCATCCATTCCACTATTGCTTCCAGTTTTGACAGAAAATCTACATGTCATCCATTACACCTTGTTACCTTATTACCTTTCATTACTTTTATTGCTGTTTGTACCATTTCTTTTGTTATTACCCATCATTTTCCTCTCGCATTACCAGCATTGTCCTAGTATCTTCCATAGTGTCAATTACTGCCTCTCTGTCATTATTTTCAGGCAAACATCTACTCCACTTTCATCCCCTTTTCTCTTTGCTTTTCTTAACAACTGCTACTTCTTTGCAATCATGCTTCATACACATTTCTTTTCACTGCATCATTCGCCTCTCTCATTTCAGCATGCATAACCTCCCTAACTTTTTTCCAGATTGCAAGCACTCCCAATTCTTTTTCCCACTGATAGTAGTCAAACATTGCACCACCTTCCCCTCTCAACACATTCACATCAATTAATATTACCTAAATTATCTTGGCCACTACTTCATTATCCTTTAGCTCACTATTTTCCACAATGCCACTATCCACTCTTTCTCATGTATACTTTAGAACAACTTAATTTTAAATTTTAACATTAGTAATTTCTAACTCCCTCTCGATACCAATCTCTATAATTTTCTTCCAAATTCCTTCCAGGCACAACATACTGCCCAGCTACACTTTTCTCTGGCTCTTTTACTTTAGCATTCAAATTACCCAACAATATTATACTCATTCCAAACCTCTCTACTTAGACAATCAGATCATTCCAAAACTACTCTCTTTCCTCTTCATTTCACTACCAGACCATACAGTCACAAATACCCACATCTCACTCATTCTCATATTTGCCCACATAATATCTGATGATATTTGCATGTCCTCAACCACACATATACGCATTTTATTCTCCATTAAGGCTATTCCTTTGCTTCCTCACCTGCTCTCTACTCCAGACACCCTACCTATAACACTATAAAATTGTGCCTCACCTTTCTCTTTTTGTTCATTTCACGCAATGCTAACACATGTAGCTTTCTTCCCAAAAAGAAGCTACCAATCTCATCAATTACTATTACCCATTTCAATCCATATACAGCACAAACCAAAGAACTAACTAGGATTCTCCTTGGAGTCTTCAAATCAGAAATGTCCTCATAACCTAGACTCTTTGTATAAGGAACTATGAATTCTTTTAACACTTGTGTAGTTTTTAGAAATTTCTTAAGAAAAATTGTCAGAAAACAAAAAAACTGATTGATCCTTATGGAAACTGGAAGAGTGGCAACCAAGAGGGATAAAAGACACTGCCACTGAATATTAGTGACATTTGTGTAAATCAGCACAGGTGCTGACCCTGTTTGTGCATAGTGAAGTAGAGCTTTGTGCTAAGCTGAATGTTAGAGCTTTATGACAGATTTAAAGATGGCTCTCTCACTTTGAATGCAAAGAGAACTGAAGAAGTGCTCTCTATTCTTCAACATGATTTTTGTGACCTCAAAGACGATTCAGTGTGATACATCAAGCTCAACACATGAGAGACTGAACTTAAGGTAAATATGGAGCTTAGAATCTTTTTTAAAGCACCGAATGGCACCTTTATTGGAGAATGAAAAGCTCAACAGTTAATAAAAAGAAAGCTTCTTTACCATATTTATTGGCATTTATTTTCAGTACTCTCTATGACTGAGCCAAACCAAATTATATCAAAGTTAGTGGTGTGATTCTTTTGACTGCAAAAGCTATACATAATTCACCAATATACTTCCAATATTATCATAATACAAAATCTCTATCTGTCGATATACACTGGTCCCAATCCCTCTTGTAAAGGGGATGGCCGAGCCAGAAAACATGCAATCACCACGATCCAAGACACTTCAATTACTCCTCTTAGCTCCTTGAGGATAAAGGGTTGCCACATATCCGCCTCACAGAATACCACACAAAAAAGGATCATCACATTATGTTAGGATTATTTTTGGTATTGTCTCATTCAAAAGAACATTTTGCAGTGAAAAGATACCTATTCATACCTGGTAGGTATAAGGTTAATACAGAGAAAGACAGGTTACGATTTTAAATACTCTAGGATGAAGAATGAAATCACTAATAGTATTTATGCCAACTGAAGAGATTATGACCTAAAACTGAATTCATAAGAGATATTTTTTAAGTAACATCTGAGTGGGAACAACTAAAATGAAAATATTAGAAGGGCAACTTTATAAAACCTGTTCAAAATATTTCCAAAACTACAGTACAACAGCCACCTAAAACCCCAAATAAGAAAGATACATAAGTCCCTATTCGTTGCATAAAACGAACCTCAAAACGCATTGTATTTTATATCAATGTTCGATTCATTTTGGTGGTTGTGGCAGTGTTTTTGCCACTGATCAAAGTTACCAGTAACAAATGTTAATTTATTAATAAAGAATACATAGAAAATATTACCAATATGCCTCATTTTTGTAAAGTATGAAAACATAAGCAAGTCAAGAACAGTTTTCATATGATTTTAAACAATAGAACACAGACTACATATTTTCACCTGATCGTGCTGAGAAGCTAAGTGATAACACGTAACGACTTACTTAAATAATTCCTTGTGTTATAGGTATGTCAACTGATATTATTCTAATAGAATTTTTTCTTTTTAAATGTTGTAACATTATTGAACATATGAATTTACAATCGGTGAAATTAACAATTCTGATACTTGCATAGATTTAAAAAAATTAATTGTGTTACAACCCCAAGGGAAAACATCTCATAAATAAATAGCCTAGCTTAGAAATATCCAACTTACCAAATTACCATATGGTTCCATAGAGTAAATGGTTAGGTGCCGGAGAATAGATTAGATACAGATTTACCCAGAAAAAAATAAAATATCATCAAATTCCTAGACACCAAGGTTAGTAAATATTAGTAAATATACATAGGTATATCACCTTTCCAAATCTGATCTTGATGACGCCTCATCATTTGTCCTTCTTTTGTAGAAACCTTATAAGATAAAGGACCGGTTCTAGATTTAACAGTAGCAGGATTCCACTTAGCTCAGTGAGCATAATTACGTACCATGACTGGATCATCTGAAGATAGTTCCAATGATCTAGGAGACTTAGGGTCATGAAGTAGCTTCTGGTTCTAGTGTTGCTTTAACACTCTCTGCTGGATAGTTTCTCCAGGTCTTAATAATTAAAAAACAGAACGTATTTGACGGCCAAGTAATAACTCAGAAGGTGAAAACCCAGTTGTAGTATGAGGTGTTAGCCTAAACTTGAATAAAAATTTGACAAGTGTAACCCTCATTTCCTCCTCCTTAGTATGAAGCAAAGCAGACTTGAAAGCGTCCACCATGTTTTCTGCCAGCCCATTCGTAGAGGGATGAAAAGGTCCAAAACGTACATAATGAATTCCATTCAGCTCAATAAAACTGAAACTCACTCAGAAGAACATTTTCTGTGGCATCAGGTATATTTTGAATATGTAAATTAGGGTTAGAAGAGACTACTTCATCCATAGATATACCTAGAGATTTAATCCAATCATGAATGAGTAGGGTAAGCCCATTTTCGTCAACTACGATGAATGACACCTCTTTTGCATTATATTTCTCATCTAATGAAACTGATACAGTTGCCTCACCACAGACAGGAATATGTATTCCACCATACTTATTTAGTACAGCATTAGAAAATTTTAAATTGGAAGAATTAGAAACAGTTTTCTCAAATATCGATTTTGACACAACAGTCCTGGCAGCATCAGTATCTAGCTCAAAAAGAACTTTAACAACGTCAACATTGACTTCTACTGTATAGGGACTTATACTGTGAGTGCCTTCATAGGAAAAGATATAGTCTGCACTAGCTCTGATACCACCAATACTAGGCTTAGAAGTATCACTGACATTTGCCTCTGTCTGTTCCGAGACTACGGTATCTGCTTATCTTTAGTGAAACACACACTGGCTATGTGCCCAACTCTTTTACACTTATGACACTTTACTTTTTTAAAAGGGCAGTCCAGCCTCCAATGTTCCTTACCAAATCCTGAACATGGCTTATTAGGCTTAATATAAGAATTAGTCTTACTAGACTGATTAGGAGTGCAGAATTTGTTTCCTTTCTGATTATTGCATCTAAAATCACCAAAATTGGTAGTACCAGTATTTTGTGATTTATTCTTAATACTCTGTACAGACTGGGAATTACTGGAAGAACCACCAAAAGCTCTTAACATCTTGTGCTGCAGCCTCTCTAGCCTAAGCTATATCAACAGCAATAGTAAATGTTAGGTCCTTTGTAGTTAATAAAGCTCTCTGGGTCGTTTTATCCCTTAACCCCATCACAAAACGGTCACGAAGCATTTCATCTAAATTAGAACCAAATTCACAAGTCCTAGCACAAGCTTTAATACCTGCCACATAATTGGATATACTCTCACCTGCCTCCTGCTTCCGACTATAAAGCTTAATTTTTTTTTTTTAGGATGGGATAGGATAGGAGGGGAAAAAGGGGAGGGGATTAAGGATATAAAGGAATTGGAGGGAAAAGCACGAAAATTAAATAAAGTAAGAGATAAAAAAGAGAGGGGCAGACCCACGTGCTAAGTTTTGATCTGAAATTCAGATTCTGTATTGAAGTGAGTGATTAAATCCCTCATAAATGACCACGAGCTGTGGGTGGAAATGCGATTTCAGTACCGAAACCAATTTATCATAAGAGCAGTCTACTGCTTTATTAGGAGAAACTAGGTCCTTGACTAGGCTAAAGGTCTTTGGACCAATTAGGGTTAAGAAAGTGCAACCTTACTTCTCGTCTTTAACAGAATTTGCATAAAAATCAATTCCACTCTAGAAGAATAATTTTCAAAATCCTCATCTGCTTTTTTAAACTCGTCAGTACTTCCTATCACTGCCATACTGACTTACCAAAAATCATAAAGTAGGAAAAAAAAATTAATGTGGCTCAATTTCGCTAGAAAATTACGAGAGTTCAGTCTTGAAATACACAGGCTTAGGCTAACATACAGAGATGCAAAATAGTAAATATGGTTAGGCTATTAAGTAAATGGCCTAGACTACCTTTAGGACACAGTAGATTATCATAGATAAACAACCTAGCTTTGAAATATCCAAGTTACCAAATTACCATATGGTACAGTAGAGTAATTGGTTAGGTGCAGGAAAATAGGTTAGGTACAGATTTACTCGGAAAAAACAAAATAACTACCAATTCCTAGACAACAATGTTAGTCAATTTTAGTACATATAAATAAGACCTATTAAACAAAACCAGACAAATAATTTCCCTTAAAGGCAGTAGATATTCAAGACCGGGAAATCCAATAACACATCAGTAACACAAAGTTAAGCACCAAATTCCGAACGTGTATAACGAGGTTCCCAGAAACCATACTTCTTACAATTTCTTAATAGATAGTAAACGAGGTACAATACTGTATTTTTCTATTTAGGTATAAATAGTATAAAATATTAAACACATTTAAACCTAAAAAATAAACTAAATTAATATTATTATTATTATTATTATTATTATTATTATCATTATTAATAGTATGGGAAAACTAAAACATTTACTGGAAAGAAACAACCTGTTTATTGTCCGAGTTACTACAAATTGCATTTGTAGGTATTTGATGGAACAGCAGCTATATCATCAGTGGGGAAAGAAATAATAACAGATTCTCTAATGCTGCTTTGGAAAATATTTTCTCATCAATAAGGTAACTACCTTTCTATAGAACATAGAAAAGACTGATTCTTATCCAAGCTATTATAATGTACATCACTTACAGAAATATCTATCAGAACCAGAATTCTCTTGTGACAAGTTTGCACTTTCATCTAGTGTTTTCATCCATTATTCGCATTCCTTCTTAATGAGAAATTTATCCTTATGCTAATAAAGTGTATCAAGACAACAGCTTTTCTGGCTCACTTAATTCAAGCAAATTTGACTTATACAATATAATCCCGTAAAGCAGTGTTCTTCAACCTTTTCTAAGTTCATGCACCCTTCCGGGAGCTGTTGAGAAATTCATGTACCCTAGCTCAAAAAATCACGTCTAATTATTAGTTGTCTATTTTAAAGATAGAAAATAGCTACTCGGTCCGAAATAATTGTGATATAGGTGCTAAATGTATAATAAAATAAAATAGTTGTGTATACATTTTGTATTTCTACTTTTATATGTACATATCAAATCTGTGAGGTGCGAGTTGCGTCATAAACTCTTCATGAAAAGTACATACGGTATATAAAATTCCTCATACTTTTCCCCACACTTTGGGGCAGTATCAGCCTATGGGGGGGGGGGTATGGCGGCTATTATTGAAATAATACTAGCGTCCCCTGGTTTTTATTTTGATCTCGTCAGCCACTGCATCTTTAATGTAGTTAGGCTATCCCCAATAATAGGTGATATTATATTTTATATAGGTTAGGAGTGTAATATACTTATGTAATACATAAATATGTAATACTTTAATCTCAGTTTAAATTAATTTCTGGCTTGACACTTACAGTTTTCTTCCTAAAACACCTTTTTGTACTGTGCACTCTCATACACACTGGCCATGTCATGTGTCACTCCATATGCCCCGTTATTTCCACGTACCCTTTGAAAAAATTCATGCACCCTGGGGTGCACCATGCAACCAGGTTGACTATCACTGCCGTAAAGAACAGTAAGTCCTGGGTGTTCTTGAGTTATTTATAGCTATAAGGCAAATCACCCAATCTAGCCTAACTATTTATGGGTTGTGTCCAGTCGTTTGAGCAAAGTTAAAATTGTGTGCATATGTACCCATGCCTATTAAGCGATGTCAGTTCGAGGGAACCTCACTGTTTTTTTAAAGGCATTTTGAGCAAAGTTGCTAAAAATAAAAATATACTAGGTTAGGTTAAAATAACTTCACTCAAAATTACTTAGCTAACATTTAACTTTGCTTAAAATAAATGGAACCATTTATGGTGTAATTCATCTTTACATGGTGGTCTGGGAATTACACATCTTTACAAAATCTTGGTTTGCATTCCATCTATTATGTGAAAATCAAGAGAAATGACTCACCTCTGCCAAAAAGGTAATCCATGCCAGCATGAAGGAGAAACCATAGTCCCAAGTGGAACCTGGTGGATGGCGATTGGGTAAGTGAGATGCTTCGTACTGGAATAGGGTTACTGCTACTTCAATCACTATCAGTGCACAACCAGCTGAAAAGATAAGTCACACTTATTGTGTGATACTAATTTTAAATCTGCTACATGCAGATTTTGACATAAAGCTTTTATTTTTTTTACCCCATCCATACAATTCATAATATCCTCTTTAGTGGATAGAAGGCTCAAAAGTTTGTTATGGAACTTGGTGCTCCAGCAGAGTTCTCATCAAAATGAGGGAGGGTTTGTGGAAGCAACACAATCATGTTACACAAATCTCATAGAAAGCTAAGCTTATTACCAATAAAATATACTTATTGTAAGTCAGAACCTTACCACAATTAAGTCACCTCGTCAAAGAGCATGCACATGGTTACATTTTAATAAAGATCTTTAAACTATATTTTAAGTAATAGCTAGGAAGGAGATTGGGAATCCCCTCTTTTAAATCTTCCTCCCACAATTTGTTCAATTTTTTGCTATGACTCAGTCAACCAACTTAAAAGGGGGATTATGACTTTTGTATATACATGGCATATTGCTTAAATATCATAGGTTTCAAATATCTATGAAAAATATTCCTGTTGAGAATAGAATGCTGTGGGATATGAAAAATTCAGTCATATAAGGAGGAGTAACATGAATAACATGATCATCAGTTCCCACTTAAGCATTTTAAAGGCATCTTTATACTTTTAGCTCAGTTCTCAAATAACTATTGCACACCCATAGGCCTTTTTTTAAATTTCTAAACTCGAATATTACATAATCTGAATATAAATTGGTTCATATTTACTGCATTTGAAATGTTAAAGCTTTGCATTTATATGATGTGATCTAGGTTTTAAGTTGCCAGAGACTAAAGCTTTTGAGTGTGAATCATATCTTTTTGTCTGCTGCACCTTGGGTAGGATTAGCAGCGTTTGCATAAAATATACTATACCCCAATGTAATTTACTGGCAATATATTTATTCGATTAACTGATAAATTAAAAACTGTATCATTTGGATTTTAAATTTTGTTAAACAAACAACGTCCTTTAAAGGGTAGCAAAGTCGGTTTATCTCAAGACAGAAATAAGCATGTGACTAGTTTGAAACACAAAACTTTCAAACAGAGTCCTAGAATCCTGATAACCAAGTCTAGTAAGGTTTTGAATATTACTGGATCTTTTCCTCTCCTTAATTTCCTAGCTGAGAGTCACGTGGATATTATATTCGAGTCCTCAGTCACAGCTAATATCATATGGCATATAATCTACTCTCATCAATGACTGGTCAATCTCTCACTATTAGTGTTTGTCCTAGGACATATTCTCTGCAGAACACAAGTCTGTTAGTAGATGACCCTTTGATATCTTACGGATATTGATCACAGAATCGATAAGGAAAAGTTCTTGCTGTATAGCTAAATATCCCCAACTTCAAATTGGTAACTGGAATGCAATTCCATATGGATGAAAAAATTTTCTGATTTACAAGGTACTGGACACTGGAGCTGGTCTGTAGGAAAGAAAGTACTCTTGACTCAGGATTGGCAAAACCTCATCTGCTTTCCAGAACAAAATAAACAAACCACAGTAAAAGTGTCATAACCCATCTATTTTTTTTTCATAAGTGTAAAACCAAGACAGGACAAGCCAAACAAAAAATAAAATAAAACTGCTTGTTGATATAGGTTCTTGAGGGAAACACTTGGTTCTGTAAATGGGAGAGACACCTGACTCACATGACCAACAAAACACAAGGCTGAAACTTGACTGACTACTATTGCATGATGCTATATAAAATAATGACGAGAGTTGCCATATAGTATTAAATGGATTAAATATTTACAGGAGAGGCATGAATTAAGAATATGAGAAACAAAATAATACATATACATATACATCGCAGTAATGGAACATAAGACGTAAGGAATTAATATACATAATACAGTGAGAATATGCACATGCATTAAAGTCTGTCTGTCTGAGCACATGTTCTCTCATATATATGCATGTTCGTACATATATCCACACCTCCCTCCCTCCTCACGCTCATAGCACCATTATAAGTGAACTCTCTATATAAGCATGTTCATACATATATCCACACCTCCCTCCCCCCTCACGCTCATAGCACCATTATAAGTGGACTCTCTTTTCCATGAGTTGGGGTGAACGACGTGGGACAGTGGGGGATTATCTACAGGACTTTACACATCCGAGAAAGGGGCCACAGGGACATGGGGGAGAGAGTCAACACTAGGAGAGGGTACTGGACGGAGATGTGGATGATCCCACCACCAAACTTTTTCGCTGGGAAGACGCATCGTACTCCGTGGAGCTGCTGCAACCCAAAACTACTCCGACCTAGCCCCACAGTGAGTCGTAGGGTCTTGAATTTGAACATGCTGGCCGACGGTAAACCTGGTAAGGGGACGGAAGTGGGAATCATACTGGCGCTTGACTTGTTCAGTACGAGCAGCAGCTCAGCAGTCACAGTCCTCAGTCTGGGCTTGCCATTCCTTGGAGAAGGACTCTGGGTGGGCTGGGAAAGAGGAGCAGAGGGGGTGGCCATACAGCATCTGGGTGGGAGAGCGACCTACAGCATCTGGGTGGGAGAGCAACCTGCAGATGTAGGGGGGTGTTGTGTAGCTCTAGGAGACCCCTGTCAAAGTCTCGAAGTCGATGTTTCCATTAGCCGCCGTATTCAAAAAGAGGTGCTTTACAGACTTGACCACCACCTCGGCATGTCTTTTTGACTGGGGATAGTGGGGCAAGGACATCATACGGTGAATACCCCAACGTTCCATGAAGTTCTGAAAGTTAGCGCTATTAAACAGTGGGCCTCCATTAGTCCTTAGGAGGAGGGGAACACCAACTTCTCGAAATATCTGCAGAACATCCTGACGACTCTTGAAGCTGTCGTGTCGAGTCCACAAGGTACAACCACAGGCCAGCCTGACAATCTGTCTGCAATTACCTCACTGCAAACTGGAAGAAATCAGCTCAAAAGGCCTCTAGGGTGATCATCAGATAGGAGGGGATCCTGTTGCTGGCTAGGCTCCTGATGGGTCCTGTCAGTCTCCGTAAAAGATGATGACTTATCCACTGTGGTGATGGCATTGCATGTAACAATGCATCGTACGTGACAACGGTTGCTGTTTACCTTGTGGGGAGCGGGACAAGAATACCGGAGCCTGAAGAGCTGTTCTGATTCTTGTTTTTTTTTTGCAACATCTATTGTAGTAGCTTGCAACATCTACTGTAGTGGCTAGTCTTGTTGCAATTGCAGCATTGCACATCCTTGGCTGTGCATGTAAGGGTCCAGGCCCAGTGACCCTTACGGCCACAGTTGGCACAGGTGCCATCAGCAGCAGGGCACCTGCCCAGGCTGTGCCAGTGGTTGCAGGACTGACATGAAGAACTGAAGGAAGACTGTGTCAGTGGAGTCTGCTGGGAGGAGGAGGCCATCTTCTGCCATCATTGCTCCTTGCACACAGAAACGCACGGAGTTAACTTGACGAGACGTGAATAGCTGAAGCTGTTGTGCGAACAACTTCAAATGACCAAGAGCACATGACAAATGTGTGGAGGGATGCAGCTGCTTCGAGAGAGATAAGGCATTGTACGAGGTCCTGATCTCGGGTTCCCATCAGGATCACCATCTACAGCTGCTTCTCGGCACACGTAATGGGCTCGCTTAAAAACACGTCTACCTCCTCAGCCAGGTTTTGAGGCACACATAAAAGTTGCTGAAGGACTCATCGTCAATTGTTTACAGCAAACTAGGTCACAATGTCGAATGGCTTTATTCCTGAGATTCTTGAAGGGTTCTTGCAAACAGTTGAATACTTTATCCATGGAGAGAAAAGTGTCTGGAAGGAAGCCAAGTGTGTGCTCCAGAAAATTTTGTAAGTCAAGGGAGATGCACGTACAAAGCTGTATGAGCCGTTTCACTCGTGACAATTTCTGAAGGTCTATCATGACAATAGAGTCGTGCCATCTACGTCCGTGGAAACAGGTGAAGCAGACGGACAAACAGGAGGGCTGTAGGTTGCAGGCGGTCCTGGTGTTTCCTGGAAATTGACACTAACTGACTCGTCCATCGGGGTTGTGGAGTGGTTAGGTAGAGCTTGTGTGGGGGGAAAGCTGTGGGGAGGGCAGCAGTACCACTCAACATGTGCCATATCGTCTGTAGGAGTGCGTAAATCTTTAATTTTCCTCCCGGCATCGTAAATCGTCCTGGTGAAGGCGGGGTTGCTCAGACTAGTAGAAACTTCAGAAGTTGAAGGATATCACCGCTGCTATTTTGTGTGGATGTAACATTGGGAGTTCATGGAGGTGGGAGGGAGTATGAGGCAGCCTTTGCCTCATAATGAGTCACAGAATCCTCATATTCCTCATAAGGAGCAGTGAGGAAGTCCTACAGTTCTTCCAGGGCATTTAGGGAATCTCCAATACAGGCAGAAGAGAGAGACTCAGCCATTGTGCAGTATAAAAAGGAAGGTAAGGCTCATGTGAAACAGATTCCTAAGTAAAATATAGTGAACACTTCGTGGGATATGCCTCTAAAACCGCGCATGAGGAAGGCATGTGCTGACGAGTCTGGGTGGTGGTGCTCAGGTGGTGAGGCTCATGGCAAGTAATTGTGGCAGTGGGCATTAACTGTCAGTCGTCATGCAGACATTATAGGGGAAGGGTGCACCCCACCTGCGGGCCACAAGGGAAGGTCCGGTCACCCTCAAGGGAGAACATCAAAGAAAAAAAAAGGAAGGGTGCAGGTGATGACTCTGTGATGAGGAGGATAAGCAGTCTTCCCGTAGCAATACATATGCAAAAAAGCCTCAATACACAACTGGGGGGGGGGGGGGTTATGTACTA
Organism: Halocaridina rubra; assembly: GCA_037179515.1. Taxonomy (NCBI): domain Eukaryota; kingdom Metazoa; phylum Arthropoda; class Malacostraca; order Decapoda; family Atyidae; genus Halocaridina; species Halocaridina rubra. The sequence goes on along the minus strand of JAXCGZ010017226.1, from coordinate 46,155 downwards.
CAATGACCCACTATACACTCGTTAAGCACTATACACTGCGAAAAAAAAGTCCTATACTGCACATTAATCCAAAAGAGAAGTGTTCCAGGGGGTCTAGTAAGTAGGCTGGTTACACAAATTTCGTCTCTTAATATAAACCACAGAACCTGAAAAATGTTAACTGCAATATTCACTACGCCATGCTGATATGGGTTCTAGAAGGAAACACTCGGTTTTGGCCTTAAAGTCTATTACTCGAAACTATATACACAAGAGCAACACAAGAGTAAATGGGAAAGACACCTGACTCATGTGACAAACAAGGCACGAGGTTGAAACTCAACTGACTACTGTTGCACAACGCTATACAAAATAATGGCGAGAGTTGCCATATAGTATTAAATATATTAAATATTTACACGAGAGGCATGAATTAATTATATGAGAATCGAAATATATATACATGGGAGTAATGGAACATAAGATGTAAGGAATTAATATACATAATACAATGAGAATATACACATGAATTAATGTCTGTTTGTCTATACACATGCTCACTCATATATATGCATGCTCATTCATATATCTACACTGCCCTAATTAGGCCTGGGCACGAAGAAAATAAAGTAAAAAGAAAGATATAGAAAGTTTTGTGACTTGTCAGATGTGAAGGGATAATAAGCAATAAGTCACGAAAGTCCAAGAATATTCGGTGATGATGTAGGTATAGCAAAAGAACCGTGACTGAAGGAAGACTTAATATCGGACTGTCCTGGACAGTCCAAATTAAGTGGGAAAGACCTTCAGCTGTAGTATCGCAATGAGTGGCTGATGCCATGAGCCACAAGCTACATCTAAATTGTTCCAAGGATAAGAGCATAATCTACCTCTTCACACTTGGAGTATATATGAAACACTTTGTTTACAAAACACGAGGAAGGTAAAGTCAGTACAGATGTAAATACAGGTATGTAGTTCATAACAATTCAGTGAAAATTGGCCTATTGCATCAAGGAACAAAAGCCAAGACTATTGCTCTAGCAATAATATTTTGCTTTCTCAAATACCTATTCTTGATAAAAAAAAAAAAACATTTTATTTAACAAATATCATGTAATATAAAGTGGTGTTAGGCAGATCCTTGAACCAATCATTTGAGTTCATGGTTTCAAATTTACATTTTAGGAGCTTAGTAAACACTTCTTGCAGAGCTAAACCATTTTTAGTGCCTGTATCCTAGAGAATTCATAAATTTTTTCTCACATTCCTTATTGAAACTTAACACTTTGATTTTAGGGATTATGAAAAAAATATATTATTTAGACCTTTAGTAAATACATTAAACTGACTAGCATGTCTTGTGCACCACAGTATATAAAATTCATAAACCCTGAGGGTAGATTAAAAACCATAGCTCAGATTATCAAACTGCCTATCATATCCCACCTGGCAAACAGGCATCATAGGCAAATCCTCTTTCGACATACAAGCAAAGACAATGTTTTCATTGCCCTGGCTAATTACATCAGGCCATGAGAACTCCGAGCATGGAGGAAAATACTTTGAATGCCTTTGTACAGGTACATTATCATTCCAGCCAGACTGCAATCCTAGCTATTAAGAAGAGTTCCTCCTTCATAAGCTTCTATTGGACTAGCAACTTATGTCAAATGCGCAATGTAAACTAAAATATAAAATACACAGGAAGTCTTTATATTGTTTTCTATAACAATATAAGTGGCAGGTTGGGGTCATGACTTCTCATAGTTTAACAGGAAGTTTTCTTCTCTTAAGAGTGCTACCAGAACATAATTTTCAGAGTTCTGAATGATTCTTCTAATGTGCCCCATACCAGCCACTTGTCCAGGTAAATGGGTGTCTGAACGTCCTTTTCTCTTGGTTACTTTAGAATAAGTCTGGAAATATTTGAGAATCTCCTTTGGGTAATTTTTAAACTGAATATGAGAGCCCAGACCAGAGCTCTATTTTACAGTCAAAAGGACAGGAGTGATGCAAAATATTTTGTCATTAGGATATGGTAATAAGCACTGCATAGGTCAATGCTGGCAGTCCAAGAGTGTTTTGGAGCATTAGCCTCCCATTCTTTCTTAATATCGAATAAAACCTGCTTCAGGAAATAAACTTGTTGGAGCGGGTGGTAAAGGATTCCCCTGAATATTTGAGTACTGTACTTTTATGAAATGATGAATAGGAAGCCCTAAGATCTGAAGAATGCTATATTCTTTAATGCTCCCGCTCTTATCATCTCTTAAAACTTTTCCAAAGTTCTTGACACATTGCTTTGGCCTCTTGCAATGGGAAGAGCATTTTTTTCATTGCCAAGCTAGTCCAACGTGCTGTTGGCTCACAGATTTAAAAAGTTTTTAATACGTGAAATGATGACACTTTTTGTATGGAGCAATCCCAAAAAGGAAAAATAAATAAAGCATCAACAACACAATTAATTGGCTTGTTCCTTTTATGAATAAGTACCTCAAAATTCTAAACGAAACAACTATAGATATTATTATCCTTACTAATTTAAGACAATGAGTAGCAATCCCAAGCTGGTATTTTGACAACATCAGAAGCAAGAATAATTCAAAAAATCAGGTACTTTATAATAGCCAATGTCTTCATCCCAAACATTTTCTTATAATTATAATTCAAAGGGAATTTTATCTGTAGGCAAGGCTAGAGGCAGTGTGCATGAGATTAGGATTAGCTTCCCAAGTGGGTACTGTTAACAGTACACCCTTCTCTCACTAATGACAGTCAGGAGGGTTTACGTCATGTGCCCTCCATAGCTTCTCAGCCTAAATCAGGTTTCAAATTATACCATTACCATGTGTAAGGTTTAATTTTTCTATAACTCCTGTCACCCCTGTGAGATTAAGAACCACGTCCTCGTCATGAAACTTAAATACAGTATACAGAAAGTGTTCTCAACAATGGTTATAGGATTAAATATTTATTTCAAAGAACATCTGAATATCTTGTAAAGCGATATTTCCATGAGGTTAGATTGCATGGGTCTCATTTGTTTTTTCGTCAGTGCCCATGGAGATAATTCTGCACACAAGATTTTTTTATGGCAAAGGTTCTCGACCTTTTTTAAGCTCCGCATCCCTAAAAATTTTTACTAAAGTTTACATCCCCAATAAAACTAATATCACATTTGCATAAAAAAGAGCTTAATTTCTGACAACTGGCTGAGGATAATGACTATACAGCATATAGCACTAATAGGGCACAAACCACTTATTGTCGTACTTCCTTGGGACACAGGCAGCCCAGGTTGGGACCCTCTGTCTTATGGGATCAGAGACAACTGGCCCCCTCGTGTGGATAGACGTCACACAGCGACATTAATGGACTTACATATAAATTCTATTGGCCATCCAGATATAAAATGCGATATTTCCATAAGTAATATTCCCATGGTGCTCATTTGCTTTATCACCAAAGCCTCTGAGTAAAATTCTTTGCTTATCCGTATGGAAAACAGTAAAAAAAAAAAAAGGGAGGGGCCTTCAAGGGTGTTGTGGGTATTACAACTTCATATATTACTTTGTTAAATAATCACTATAATTTTTCAGTCACTTTTTTTTCACAGAGGCCTTAGGAAATAAGAATCCTCAATGTAAAAAAAAATAATTGATTGGAAATTACATTTTAACAGAAAATAAATCTTACTTTAGGAGTACGTCAATGAGTGGGGATTGTGGGAACAACCATTTCATACACGACTTTCTTCTATATAGTCACCATAATATCCTATTCATATTTCATTTCTTTATATCAACCTAAAAAAACAACAACTGAATTTTCTTCTTTTCAAGCAGAATATTTTCTGCATTTCCAGCAGCTTAATCGTACTTTCATATACTACTGCTGTAAGGAGATCAGATTTACTAATTCATAAATAAGAGGTCAAATAATTAGTAAACTTGAAAATTTACTGGTTCTCAATCATGAGTAATGCTAAGGAGTGATATCCTGGTGTAGAGAAACTAAAGAAAATTAAAGATATTTGCTATTGTAAAAACTGCTACTTAGAGCAGTGTAATCTTCTGAAATTTCCATGACTTGGGGTGTTCATCTCCATTGTCCTCAGAGCCTGTAAAATGGGTAACCATATTGAATGTGTGGCTCTAGTATTTAGTTTTGTCTCTTTTTCAAGGGAAAGTTGCTTACAGGTGCTGCAAAGCAATCCCTAAAGGAAACTTTAAAAAGAATGGAGCAACAGAAAAAATACTTCTGGTACAGTTTTGTGTCTTTCAACTATCCTTCAATTCTAAACACTTGTGGTTTTTGTGGAAGCAATCTGGTATTTCTAACTGATATCAAATGTATTCTTACGTATTTTCTAAGTAGACTTTGATAGTGTGGAAAATATACACTCGCATTTATGCTTAATAGCATCTCGTTATTCAGTACCAAATAAAAGCTACATTGACTGATCAGTGGCATTTACTTCCTATGCCAAATCCATCCGATCATAAATTTAATAATAATTCACTATGCTATTATAGATAGTCTGTAAAGTAACAAGATGGATTGAATATATACTCTTCATATTATTATCAAGAAAGTTATTAAAAATTCCCTTTGTTTCAAAGCTCAAAATATCTCACAAATGGTTTACACTTCCTAATTTAACCCTCACGACTGAACCCATGCAAGGGACCTTGAAGTTGAAATTTTGTTGGCACCCTTACCAATGGGAAATACACTCCAATTAATGTATTCAACTCTATAAAAATTATAGTCATCAGTATCTGTAAAGAAATTTGCAATGGCTACTTCCTGCATACTGAGGCTTTTATAATAATTGACTAATTAAATTTTCTCTCTTCAAAGCTCCACGAGTTTACATTTTTAGTCAGGTTTACTATTATGATTGACAGATGTCACTCATGATATGGACAGCATTGTGCGCAAACATGACCAATAATATCTGAGAAAAAGGAAGTGGTTACTCTTGATATTAGAGAATTATGTCACCGCTTTGGCACTTACCAGCAACAACATGGCCAAGGGCTGCTAATCTCTTGTACATGTAGCGCGTGTGTGTGAAAGTGTAGAGTGAAAAAATGAAACCCATGAGTATAATCAGAAGTGTTATAATGGAGAAGGCTGCCACTGTTCTTTGATAATCTGTAAGAGAAAAAAAAATTATTAAATATCATCTACAAATAAAGTTATTTACTTATCATTAAATAATTTTAATGACTTACATTGTAGTGCTTTGTAGTTGCTGAAATGTATGTCAATCTCCAGACACAGTATTAGGGAGGTTACAGTTAACGGTAACCTGAATATCATTCATTAAAAACTATTATGCACAAGGAAAACCAAAATGTTTACAGTTATACCGGATGCTAAATAAGATTTGGTTAATACAAGTTAAGAAATTCTGAATAACCGATCCTTCAAATGAAAATATATCTTCGCCCAAGATAATATTTTATACTGTAGAAAAATACTAATGATTTTACTTCCATGCAAAAACAGTCTCCCTCATCATTGTCCCTAGTGGCGAGGGAGAAAAAAATTCCACTTTTGTATTCCCTACATCTCCTAGAAGGCGATTATAAGAGATATACCTGGCTTTGTGGGAGAGTTATACCGCCCATTTATATTCAGCATGTCTTGAAAGTCGACTTCAGTGAATGGATCAAGAGGTTAGTAATCATAGTTTGTTTCTGCCACAGAATAGCTAACAGAAGGGATAGGGGGTGGCTGGGAGAGGTATGAATAAGTCCTGCTGTACACTTTTTTAGTAGTCTCCCTGGTAGTTTTACAGGGATGCTGAAAAAAAAAAATAATGACGTGCTACTTTTCTTCCAGTGCAGAACATCAATCGTCAACTAAAAAAACTATCTGGGCTTCGTTAACTACAGTATACAGTAGTTTTAACGATAAATTCGTGCATTTGTATATTTTTTTTCTGTCACTGCATTCCCTGCATGCTATGAGAGCCAACTAAAAAATCGGGAAGTAGAGGGCTAGAAATCGCATCCACTCCCACCTTATTATTTTATGGTAAGGGGCACACATAAGTTGATATAATGGGCTTCCACAACTCTTTTGCAAAAGTTGTGGCCACTTTACTGGCTCATCATTGTTTGGCGTTTTGCTTGAAAATGAAAATGAAACGAGAAATTCATTTTGAGGAAAGCAGACTTTAGTTTACCAGCTAACAGAACAGATACTGAATCATATGATCATCATAAGTACCGTTCATTTTATATAAGTACATCCAGATATTTTATCACATATGCAAGATGTAACGCTGATGATTCAGTGCTGGAAGAAATGCTGGTATTATTTGGCACATCCATTATTTAAAGATATGATATTTAATTAAATAGTTTGCCATCTGAAATCTTCCTTTTGTCAAACTCCATTATAGTTTTCCTGCCATAATTATCTCTAAACAAAGTATCTGCTAATACTATATATTGTCTAACTCTGTAACATCATGATTTCCAAATTCCTTTCATGATTTAATCACACTTCACTTATAAAAGTAGTTAACATGAAAAACAATATATGATTTGAATCATAGTTTAGGACTGATAATACTATATTGTTATGGCAATTTTCAAATTCAAAGTTAAGTATATAACTGACACTAAATATTTGTTTAAATTTATCAACATCTCTTCACTCTTGAATTCTGCTGTTAAATTTCAAAACTTGTTTTTAAGATGAAGCTGGGTAGCTAAAAGAGGGATCTCATACTCATGCATGTTAGGATGGAGGAACTACTTAAACGGAACTCATTCACAAAGTATATTGTTCATTTTTTGTCCTTCGCCTTTACAGTAATTATTTGGGGAGGAAGAGGGTCTTTATTATAAGCTTCTATTCTATCTTGTTATGGGATGCCTTCTAGGGATTTGTTCATTGAGGTTTCTGTGGGAAGCACATAGAGCTTATTAATTCATAGCACAGTTGATTTCAGTGGCCTTTCATTTTCAGTTGTATAATTACATTACTACCACTGAATAGGCAAGGGTTTGAATCGACCGAAACCACTACTATCATTATCTCAGCATTGCTAACTGAAATTTACACTTTCACACTACAGAACCAGGATATTCATAAGCAGTTTATACGACATGGCAGAAGAGTTTTTAACTCAATTCAGAGGGACTACCCTGTTTATGAGACATATCTCCCATTATAATTATAAAATTTTACTGAATTTCCTTGTCATGTCCTCTGGGTTCAGGTAAGTCCCTAGGCATTCTAGTAGTTGATGGCAATTTTACTTCATGGATTCTAATGTCATTATATCTGATTGTCTCGAGAGGTCAGCCTAGGTAAATTAGATTATGTGGTGAACCATTCCTGCTCAGTTCTCCTGCCTCATTCTCGTAGCAGTGGCCCTTAAGAGAAATGTTTTTTTTCTTTTCAGGCTGTTCATCTCTTGACTGTTTCATATTCATATTTCTTCACTCTATGGCGTATTTAACCAGCAAAGCAATTGTCAAGGATGTTCTGAAAACTTCCTGCTGCTGTTTGATGAGTTTCAGGATGCATTTTTTCTCTTTTAGACTAAGTAAAGGACCACTGATATTTCGTGGCTGAGGTTTGGTCTTTCCTCCTTTTCTTGAAGTTCAGGCACTGTTGTAATGATGTAAGCCCACTTTCATTTGAAAATCTGTTCACCTATAATCTGCGTATCATAGGTTCTCATACCTATTCATCTCGATGTGTGCTTGCAGTTGTCTGTAAAGAGAACAGATGAAATTGCCTTTTCTGTACCAAGTTTCCCATTAATCTGTTTCTTCTCAAGAGGTTGACCTTTCTCTGTAAACCATTTTTTTTTAAAGTAGGACCTGTTAAACAAATTAAGGCATTTCTAAAGAAGTGTTATGGGAAATAAATTACTGTACCTTTGTTGCAATTCATCTGTTATGATTTGTGGAACTCTTACTTCCCACGTTCCCGTCAGGACTTGATGCTCAGTTGCGCTACTGCCTTCAGTGTGTTTTAAACCCTAATGGAGAGCAGGTGAGAAAGATTTTTGTTTTCCGTTTTGGATCTCACGCACATACTGCATGTAGGTATAGAGTACCTGTTATTGTGTGACTGAATTATTTTTTCCTTCTGCTCTTAATGGATAAATATTGATTGACCTTTATGTTAAAGAGAATCGCCATTTCCCTTAGATTTCCTTCATTTCCATGGAGGGTTGAAGTCTGTCTTAGTGGTTCAATTGTATTAGTCTCTTCCTTGACTGGTTAAGAACCTTTTCAAACTCCCTGTTAATAGTTTAGGTCTTTAATTTGGTGGGGTAGCATTCTCTTTTCAGACTCTGTGGTAGGTTCTGGATAGTATGATCACCATCCAGATGCTTTATTTAAAGTATTGTGTCTCTTATAATCTTTGCATCTCACACTCTTATTACTTCCTCCCTTTATACATGTTCATAAACACCGCACTTTTATGCTATCATGGTGTTCCTTTTTTTTTAATATAGTTTAAATTATTAAAAGCATCACCTAGTTTTGAAGTCTTCACCTGGAAACGCAAGTTTTTCCACTGGTCGTGGGTTGTGTTGCATTGACATTACTTAATAAGGACCTGCAGTTTTTTAAGTGGACATTTTCCTAATAATACTGTACTTCAAGATGGCGTTTTCTTATTAGTTATAATTATCAGTGTGCAATTGATAACCGTCTCATCCTTTTTGACCTCACAGGTGTTACCACCATGAAGAGGGGTCAATTTGAATTTAATTTGGGGTTACTATTGTTTTGAATTGTTTAATTTTATTTTATACGTCAATTTTCCGTTGGTTTCGATGTTCTTCCTTCATTATTAGAAATACTGTACTATAATCATATGTTGAGCATTACCAAAATATGCAATAAAGATTCCAGATGAGTGAATCTTGGTTCTCATAAATCCCTCCTGCTCTTATTCATAAACTGGATTTCTTTTAATTTACAGTCTTCATTATGATGACGTCTACACTCCCAAGATGGTATTACAATTCCTTTATGCAACTGACGATAAATTATTCTATGTCCCCATCAACAAAGCTCTAATCTTGTAATCTTAATCAAATGCTCCATAGTCGGTGACAGCTTAGACATTTAATGCTGTGTGCAGGGGCCATTGATAGTTACTGATGTAACCATTTTGGTCAGCTACGAAGAGGAAGCAAGGTTATGTTTGATGTTCATCTCTTCACACAAAAGTTTAGGAACTGCCTACCTTTTTATACGGTTTGCATTGACTTCCTGGAAATAATCTAGTGCTATTTTTATCAAGTGCTACCTGAAAGGGGTGAGTTTCACCATATCCTGGAACTGACATATTATATCTATTGCAGCTGATTCTAGAAAGAATAACAATCTTCCCAATTCTGTCCATATTTTTTTTTATTTACTTAGTCGGTATAATGGATCTTTTAGAGGAAAACATGCTCTATGGTATGAATACCAAGGGATACTTAAGAGTCTGTGGTCGCCGTGGCAAAGTGATAGCATCCGTGACTTTGAGGCTTCAGGTTGAGGGTTCGCGGTCTGCCACGGTCTGAGGTTAGGAAGGGCATGCACTCAGGGTAATGATCACACCTGCCAAAACCATAGTCCTTCACACGATGGTACCGTCCTAGCCCTTATTAGAAAAGGGAGTCAGTGAAGTGAAACCGATCATATCACATAAAAGTCAGATAATGAGTGCAACAGATCATTACTGATACTTTGATTATGGCATACACAATGTGGTGTTGGTCCTGTCTTTACATTTCATTAGGTTGTGGATTTACAGAAGGACAAATATGAGTTGCTGACGGTTAAGGCTGCAAAGAAAGGACAAAGTCGTTGCAAAATACATGAGATGACAGCGAGATGGAACTTTAAAAAAAAAAAAAAAAAAAAAAAAAAAACTCACAAGAGGCTGTTTAGATAAAGCAACAAGGCGGTAGAAGCAGGCAAATGGTAGAATATAAGATAGCGATTGTAAAATAGTGAGCCTTGATAATAAAGAAAGAGAAAATCTCTGAGGCAAATAGTGTGACTGGATGCTAAGGTGGCTCTTAAACTTATTGACAGCCAATATCTAGATGTGTAATGGATTGTAAGGTACTAATCAGGTTGGTACCAAAGAGAATACCTGGATGACAAGGGTGTGATCTTTACATATATATTTTTTTTATAAGTGTGACACCGAGAAAGACAAAGAAAACCTCCTCTCCCTAGTGTAGTGTTAGTCCTCAAATATATCACAATCATAAATAATGGCAGGAAGGTTCACAATAAAAGTCCGTGGGTGGCTGTCTCCATTATAGTATATATACAATGTCTGAAATCCTCCTTGTAAACTCCCATTAGAAAGGAGAGTGATGTTCAGGTTAACGATATCTTTCACTGTCCTGGTTTATTAATTACCCAACTACTCGGAGTTGGGGAGTTACGGATAAATGACCCGTGCGGGTTCGTAATAATATCCTTATTATCATCATATAGTAATATATACATATAAACATTTAGTAATATATAAGCCAATAATATTACATCTCCCTTTTTATAATGAAAAAAAAAATAACCCCAGATTGGTATAATTAAAAGACAGCCTTATAAATAAAGATACTTGTGAAATTACTAGAAATATACACATTATAAGTTAAGTTTACTCGGTGGACACACAACTCTTCCAGACGTAGTTATAGTCACATTCTGATCTGTTGGCAGATCATGAATTTCAGGATAGCTGGGGTTTCTTACTGGTACTGTATGTGACTGTGCAGGGGTTCTAGACTTGGGAGATGATACATTATTATAATTCTGATGAGTAGAAGGAGTAGAAGCTGTGGGGAGGGTGGTATGGGTTCTGAGGCTATACAACAATTGAGCAGGGCTGACATCTCCAACTATGGGAGTATTTCTGTAAGCTAGTAAACTTTGATAAAGATCACCACCATCAAGTATAGCTTTCCTTATAAGTTTCTTTATTGTCTGCACATTTCTCTCAGCTAGTCCATACTTTGAGGCTATCTAGGGGAAGATGATGTGTTGGATACCATACGATTTACAAAATTTGCCAAACTCTTTAGTAGTAAACTGATGGCCATTATCACTGTGTATAGTTTCAGGTATACCTTGCCTCGCAAACTGGCGCTTACAGCATTTTATTACACTATACAGGCATGGGTTATTTCTAATTCGTCAACTTCCACAAACTTGCTGTAGTAATCAACAAGGATTAGATATGATTTGCCATTTAGCTCAAACAGGTCTGCACCTAACTTTTGACTAGTCAAATCTGGTACTGGGTGAGACATCAAAGGTTCATTTGCTTGTTAATTACTGAAAGCATTAAAAGTACCACATTAGCTAATCAGATCTTTCATTTCTCCATTCATACCAGGCCAGCTAATTTTAAAGTTTTTTTTCAATACCTTGATGTGACTTATGCAGATTCCTCATCGATTTATTTCTCAACTCTTTAGGTACAATTACTCTATCCATCTTACTTAACAATCCATTGTAATAACTAATCTCTTCTCTAAAGTTCGAGTAAAAATGAATGTCTACTGGAGTTTGATTCTTATTATCCTACAAGAGTGTATTCTTTTAACATCTGCAGAGTCGGGTCATTCTTGGTACTCTGTTTAAACACCTCAAATTCCAAATTCCAATCCAGTACCAACATTTAAGTCCATGAAAACTACATTAACATTAACTTCATCAAAAGATTTATCAAGTTCCTGACCACTTGACTCTACTCAAAGCATCAGCTACATACATCTCTTGACCTTTCTTGTATTTTACCTCAAGAGTATATTCCTGAAGTCTGAGCAACATTCTCTGCAACCTTGGAGGAGCTAGGGCGAGAGGCTTCTTAAAAATGGTTTCCAATGGCCTGTGGTCTGACTCAACAACAACATCTGATTTACCATAAATGTAAGAGTGAAATTTTTCTACACCAAATACAATAGCCAGAAGTTCTTTCTCAATTTGAGCATAAATGTGTGTTTTTGTGAGTGAGGTAGTTGCATAAGCAACTGGCTTATCATCTTGCAAAATACAGGCTCCTAAAGCATATCCAGACAAATCTACCATTAGAGTTACTGGTTTTCGTACATCATAGCATCTTAGAACCGGAGCCTCACTAACTAGTTTCTTTAAATTCTCAATACATGGTACTTGTTCTTCACCCCAATGGAAGTCGGCATCTTTCTCTAACAATTGTCTTTATGGTTCATTTATGTCTGACAGTTTACGAATGAATTTATCCAAATAGTTAACCATACCCATGAATCTGAGAAGTTCAGTTTTGTCCTGAGGAGGCGGAAATTTTGTGATAACCTCCACCTTCCCAGGATCAGGCTTCAGTCCATTAGGTGTAAGAACATGACCTATATATTCCACCTGATATGTCTTTAATTTCAGTTTATTTGAGTTTAACTACAAATTTCTTTCTCGACATCTCTGCGGCAGTCTTCAGTCTTTCATCATGTTCTCTTTCATCACTTCCATAGACCAAAATACCATCCATTATAACTTTTACGCCTTCTAGATCATTAAACATCTCGTGCATCCTCCTTTGGTAGATTTCTGGAGCTGGACTAACACCAAAACCTAAGCGCAGATACCTGTACCTACCAAAGCATGTGCTAAAAGTGAGCAGTTTTGATGATGCTTCATCTAGTTCCAATTGTCAAAATCTCTTGGTCGCATCAAGAACAGAAAATACTTTAGCATTAGACAATCTAGTTGAGATTTTTTCAATGGAAGGGAGGGGATAGTGCTGTCTCTTAAAATCCTTATTGAGATCTCTAGGGGCAATACATACTCTAAGTTTGTCACCTTTCTCAAATATCACCATACTATTTACCCAGTCTGTTGGATGACTTTCCTTAACAATTACTCCATTTTCTATTTCATCTAAATCTGCCTTTAATTTAGTTCTAAGTGGTACAGGTACCTTCCTTGGAGAATGCACTACGGGGCTTACACTGAGAACTACTTCAAGGTGAACTTTACCTTCAATACAGCCTAACCCTAGAAAAACATCAGTATATTCTGAAATCGGTGAATTTAACTTTACTGACACTGGAGCTGCAGATTTTGTTGACTTTGCTATTACTTGTTTCATAAAGCTAACAACACCAAGAAGTTCATAAGTATTCCTACTATGTAGAGGTTTACAATCAATGTCAACAATATGAAACACTAGTTTGTACCTTTGACTACTATGTAGGCACTGAATCCAAATTTTACCTATTGGAGTAACTATATCTCCTGTAAAGGACACTAAAACAGTCTTGCTTTTACCTAAAGTAGGTTTGGGCTTCATCCAATCAAAAATCCTCAGGTAAAACACTAACCTCAGCATCAGTATCAAAAATTAAAGCCCCACATTTACAGTGGTGATCAGGAAACTCGAGCTGAATTATCTTGATTCTTATCAGACTTACAGTAATTTATATTAGAGGATTTCTTCTCATTACACAGATAACCCACTGATTGTTGTTGATACTCAACTGATCCAGAAGAGCAGTCCTGACATACATAGGCACTCCTCACATATTTACTCCAGGGCTTGCGTTGTCCTTGGAAGGTGCATTTGATCTTGAAGTGGCTACATCGCCCGCACTTGTGACATTCTTGATCAGCAGAAGGACAGAATCATCGATTGAGTACATGCTGGAATCCACAGAACTTGCATCTTAGTACAACAGGGTCTGTTTTGGATTCACTTCCTTCCTTCTTAGTACCCCTTACAATGACCTTGGCAACTTTAATAATAATATTAACGTGGGACTGGAATGCAGCATTAAATTCCTTGAGGTGTTCTTCACTAACTTCATGGGTCCGGCACTGCTTCAAAACCTTATCCAAACTAGGATCATCTAATCTCAAAAGTCTGCTCCTCAAAGTATCATCAGTTATACCACAAATAACTTTGTCTCTTAGTAATTCATCATACAGGGTACTATAATTACAGTTCTTGGCCTTTTTTCTTAGGTGTGTGACGAAACTATCTATATTTTTACCTGGGTGTTGTGTCCTTGTATTAAACAGATATCTTTCAAATGTGGTATACTTCTTAGGCTCAAAGTGTATACTTTAACTGGCCACTAGTGATTTATAATCTTTTTATTGCTTCAGACACAGTAAGTGTGTTATAGATGTCCAGCAGCTCACAACCACCACAGTGCAGAAGTAATGCAGCTTAAACTTTATCCGTCTTACCTTCCTTCTCAAAACTAATTAGATATATCTCGAAGTCCTGGATAAATCTCTTCCAGTTCTCAGCACAGCTACCTTCCAAAGAGAGAGGATCCAGCAAGCGATTATGGTCGGCCATCTTCACAAAGGCCTAATATAAGCAACACTGCAGGTGTAGGCTATCTTGTCACAGCTATTTTCACAGAGTCTTCTTCTTCTGGGTATAAGGCCATAACTAGCTTATTCTGGAGACATTACAGGTAACCCCACACCTGACACCATATTGTGTTAGTCTTCAAATATATCACACTCATGAATAATGGCAGGAAGGTTCACAATAAAAGTACGTGGGTGGCTGTCTCCATTATAATATATATACAATGTCTGAAATCCTCCTTGTAAACTCCCATTAGAAAGGAGGGTGAAGTTCAGGCTAACGATATTCTCACTGTCCTTGTTTGTAAATCATCCAACTACTTGGAGATGGGCAGCTAAGGATAAATGACCCTTGCGGGTTTGTAACAATATCCTTATTATAATCAACATTACTGTATGGATGTGAAACTTGGACAATCAATAAACAATCAAGGAAGAAATTAGAAGCAATGGAAATGAAAATATGGAGAAGAATGTTGAAGATCTCATGGACGCAGAAAATAACAAATGCGGAGATACTAAGCAGACTGAACATCAAAATGGAAATAATGACTAACATATACAAAAGACAATTAAGATTCACAGGACATATAGAAAGGAAGGAAGGCCTCGAGATCACCTGCATGACGGGGAGAATCCCGGGAAAGAGAGGAAGAGAAAGACCTAGAAAGAAATTCTTAGATGGATTAAAAGAAGCGATCGGTGGGAATTGGACGGATGCTCAGATACGGAGAAGAATGAAAGATAGGGAAGCATGGCAATCCATGGTGGGCCACGTCCGAGCGGATATTGCATTGCGGTAAGGTAAGTAATATATACATACAGTAATATGTAAGCCAATAATATCCAACCTCGGATCTGAGCATTAAAATAACATTTAGAAAATAGTAGCAGCTTAAGGACAAGGTAGAAATAAGAGAATAATAAAAAATAAAAAAAACTGGCTGAAAGAGCATTCAAAGTAATGAAGAGTAATAATTATGCCAGGATATGGCTCTGGGATGACGATAGATCCATTGACTGAAAGAAGAATGGTCACAAGACTCAGGATATACAGAGCCAGGAGGATCGTTCCAGAATCTTTAAGTGAAAGGAAAGAAGTAGTCATTGCACCTACCAATAAGTGAGCAATATACCTCCACACAGTACCTGTATGACGACTCCAATTGGCATGCATTACATGGCCTCACTAGCAGGTGAGCAATGCAACTCGCCAGCTCATTAGAACATCGTCTTTTTAACACAAGTTTCGTGAAGAAATTAAGGGTCACAGCTCTGTGCCTTTCACAAATGTAATAATAATAAAAATAAAAACTCTCTTTTTGACTTTGACATATGTATATTCTGTAAAGTAGAACCTCTAAATTCCATGCTCATGAGCCTGAAAGCCACCCTTATGTTTGCTAAGAAGCATATGCCGCCTTTACTGTACCGTTTATATTAATTTCGAAGACAAATCTGTCAATACGTTTGCAACTAAATCTCTATCATTCTCTGTCTCTTGAAGTTCCACGCCTGCTACTGAGTACCCAAACTTGGGCCTTTTTGCACTTTGCTCATTCTCATTACTTTACATTTTGATATACTGAATCTTATTAACCATTCATGAAGACTATTTAGGTCTTCCTTAAGTTTTCTACCATGATTCTCGTTTTTTATTCACAAGTTTTGCGTCATTCTGCATACACACAGCATCATTTTTTATGAGTGTGACACCGGGACTGGAAAGAAAATTTTCCTCATCAGGCCAGGGCACTAAGAAAACATTAAGATGAAGAAAAAATAGAAGTTTAAGGACAAGGTAGACATAAGGGAATGATCCACAATAGGAAATGGACAGGTTGAAAGAACAGTCAAAATATCAAGGACCCAATGATATGGCAGGATTAGGTAATGAGATGACAATAGATCGGCTTTTTAAAGGAAGATAGGTTATAAAAAAGGAAGAGAGTTTCAGAGTCTTAAAGTGGATAAGAAGAAGCAGTCGCTGCAGTGACCAATTTGCGAGATACAAATCTCCACACAGTACTTGTGAGATGAGGCCACCTGTTGAGTGTTACGTGGCCTTGTCAGTAGGGTAGGGATGCAACTCTCCAACTCGTCACAGTAGAGATGGAAGTAGATTCAACCCTTAGTAGTATATCAGTGCCTTAGATTCAACCCTATCAAGAAGAAAAGCATACGAAGAAGCTCCCCCGATGTGAGAGCAGTAGTATAAGTAGGGACAGATACGACCTTTATAGATTTTAAGAAACTGTAAATAGGAAAAGCAATGACAAAAACGAAACAGAACCCCCAATTTTTTGGATTCAGATTTATAAATTTGGATTATGTGATTCCTCCAAGACAAGTTGGAGGCTATTTGGATTCCTAATATATCAATAGAATTAAGATGGTAAATTTCTTTAGTTTTGAAGACAGTAGGGCTATCAGGAGGAGATGATAAAGAGATAGCCTGAAACTGTGTCTTGGAGGCATTAAATTTAAGTGAATTTTGGAGGCCCCACTCAGATACCCTCTTCAAATCGGAGTTCAGAGTAGAATGAAGAGTGATACAAGATTGATTAAGAATAGCCGATGAAGGTTGTAAAGAAAAGGCGAGGAAAAATGAAGGGTAGAATCGTCGGCAAAAGCGTGAAGAAGAGAGGAAGATGGGGACTGAAGAAGATCGTTGGTAAAGAGAACGAACAAAGTAGGTGAAAGAACAGAGCCCTGTGGAACACCACTGGTAATAGGGAATGGGCCAGATGTTGCACCATCAAAACCACAGATATAAAACAGCCAGAAAGAAAAATGGAAATCAGAGAACAGAGAGAAGGGGTATAGCCATAGGCAGGGAGTATGGATAACTGAGCCTTGTGCCACACACTATCAAAGCCTTAGAGATAACAAGGGTGACAACAATGGATTCACCATAGTTCCTCAGAGATGATAACAATACATGAGTGAGATAGGACAGGAGTTCACAAGTGAATATTGCCTTCCAGAAGCTGCACTGGTGATCAGATATAAGTGAGTTAGGCTCACGATGTTTCAAGAAGCGAGAATTGAGCAAAGTTTAAAAAATTTAGAGATAGCAGAGGTTAGGGCAATAGGTCGGTAGTTAGAAGGAATAGAGTGGTCACCCTTCTTATGAACAGGCTGAACCATAGTGTGCCTCAAAGATGATGTATAGTTACTGGTTGAGAGACTGAGGCAGAAAAGACAGCAAAGCATGGGAACCAGTTCATCTGGAAACTCCCAAAGGAACTTTGCAGAGATACCATTGGGTCCGGATGCCTTGTTTTTCTTTAAACAGCAAAGAACCTTATGGACTTTGCATAAAGAAAGAATAAGGGAGGGCATAGGGTTCGAGAAGGTAAAGTAAGAGTAAAAAGTGACCAGAATCAATTATGGAAGAGTTGGCAGAAAAATTATATTCAAAGAAAGTGGCTTTGTCAATGGAAGAGTAAGCTATAGAACCATTAGGATTTATGAGAGCGGGAAAGCTTGAGTTACAAAAGTTTTTGGAGATGTTTTTGACTAAGCACCAGAAACATTATCAATGAGGGAGGAGTTATGGTGGTTATCAACTTCCCTTCTTAAAAAGGAAGCTTTATAATTTTGAATCTGAGAAATGCAGCAATTACTGGCTGTAATAAAAGTAGAGCAATTTAAATCTGAAGAAGAGGCTTGGCACAACCGATATGCCCAATCCCTGGCCTGATAGCCATTGAGCAGGCATGGTCAAACCAAGCATTAGGAGTAGAAAGTTTTCATAGAGAAGGATGAATGCCTCCATACTCAAGGTTATATCAGCAATTTTTAGGGCTACCTGATTTGGGTTACAAGTCCAAAAGCAGTGGTCATCCTAGGGAAAGTTAAAGGCAAAGTCACGCAAGTCATCATGTTGGGTAAGCTCAGTGATGAAAGATGAAGAAAGAGCAAAAATGGAATAGATTGAGATCCCAGAGAGGTCAGTTTTACCAAGAAGGAAAAGTACAGAATATGAATAGCTTGAATGATAGAAATAAAGAATAGGTCAAGAGTGTTGCCTGCATGGTCGTGGTGATTGGGAACACAAGAAGGATGTTTGATAATCTGCTCCAGATCATAAGTGACAGAAAAAGCAAGGGCCTCAATTCCTCCCACATCAGTGTAACAAGAATGAAGCCACTCACTGTGGTGTTTAGTGAAGTCTCCAATATAGTAAACTTTAGCATGTGGGTGAGAAGATAGTAAGGACTCATGGCAAGAGACAGATATTCAAAGAAAGACAACATATCAATGGAGTTGGGAGAGCAGTAGCAGAAGCAATGGAATATAGTAGTAGTGGAGAGATAGATCTTCAGCCACAGAACATCAAAGGCAGGAGATTCGAGGTCTATGAGCCTTGCAATTTGAGTGTTAGTGTTATAGTAGGTACAAACCCTACCTTTTGAACAGAAATGAGAATACATGATATAATGAGAAATTTGAAATGGGCAAGGGGATGCACGGCTAGACAGCTGGGTTTCAGAAAGGAGGAGGAGGTTAGGGTGGGATGTAGCCAAGTAATTACCTACTTGTGCTTACGGGAAAGAGCACCATGCTCATAACTCCCCACCTCCTGGTCGGTTCCATATCGTACTTAGTGATACTTATCATACCTGTCCTTAAAGCTATGGATTGAGTTACCATTAATTACCTCCTCACTTACCAAATTCCAATCATCAACTACTCTTACACTAAAAAAGTACTTCCTTACATCCTGCGAAGAAGTTTTCTTACGAAGCTTCAAACTGTGACCTCTAGGTTTAGTGACCACCATATCAAAATATCGATCCCTATCCACTCTGTCATAACCATGAAGGAATTTAAAAACCATCACCATATCCCCCTTGTTCTTCTAGCTTCGAGTGATGGTAAGTCTAATTCCCTTAGCCTCTCCTCATAAATGAGATTGCGTATTTCTTTTGGCACCAGTTTCGTGGCATGTCTTTGAACTTTTTCCAGCTTGACTACGTGTTTTTACAAGTGCGGATTCCAAAACGGGTCTGAATATTCAAGCTCTTGCCTCACATAGGTTACATAAATATTTCTGAACATTTCCTTGTCCTTGTGTCTGAAGGCTACCCTTACATTTACTAAGAAAGCATATGCTGCCCTTGCTATGGCATTTATATGCATTTCTGGTGACAAAGCTGCCAGTACGTTTACTCCAAGATCTCTCTCATGCTCTGTCTCGAAGTTCTGCTCACGTCATTGAGTATCAAGCTTGGGCCTTCTTGCACTTGTATCCATTCTCATTACCTTACGTTTTGAATTACTGAATTTCATTAGCCACTTTTCTTACCACTCATTCAGACTATTTAGGTCGTCCTAAAGTTCTCTAACATTGCTCTCGTCTCTTACTATCTTCACAATCTTTGCATCATCTGCAAACATATTCATGAATGAATTTACAGACTCTGATAGGTCATTTACATATACAAGGAACAAAAGTGGCCTTAAAACTGAACCCTGTGGAACTCCACTACTAACCTTTCTCCATTCAGACACTGAGTGCCTTACTCTAACCCTCTGTTTCCTTCCTTCTAAGTAAGGTATTATCCATTCCAAGACATTTACACCTATTCTCAACATTGATTGCAGCTTTTTAATAAATCTCTCATGTGGGACCATATATGCCCTCTAGAAGTATAGGAATATGCAATCTGCCCATCCCTCTCTTTCCTGTAAGATTCGGCTTACCTCATCATAAAATTCTAATAAATTTTGTTACTGTTGATCTACCTTCTCTGAAGCCATGTTGCCTCACTGACAAAAAGTTGAGGGATTCCAAGTGAAGAGAGATGTGTTATATTAGTAGTTTCTCCATAACTTTGCAAACTATGCTAATCAAGGAAACAGGTCTATAGCTTAGTGCTGTATCCCTCCTTCCCTTTTTGAAGATAGGTACCACATTCGCTTGTTTCCAGCATCTTGGAATCTCCCCTGATTCCAGCAACTTTTCAAATATAATACTTAGTGCCGCTGATATTGATTTAGCACATTTCTTATGTACATAAGGGGATATATCATCAGAACCTGTAGCTTTATGGACATCTAACTCCATCAGCGCTTTGCATATCTCTGAGGCTGAAAGGATGATGTTCTCTAATACTGGCCCAGGAGCTTCTATCTCTGCAGTCTGAGGAGGTGGGGTATTTTCTACTGTAAATACTGACTGAAACTCCTTGTTCAGTTCTTTGCAGATCTCTTCATCCGTCTCAGTGATGCTTCCATCCGCTCTCTTACGCTTTCAAACCTGTTCTTTTATCTTCAGTTTTCCTCTGATAAAACTGTGGAAAAGCTTGGGATTTTCTTTAGCCTTCCTGATGATGTCCCTTTCATAGTCTCTCTCTACCTCTCTTCTTTTATTTAGGGAGTCATTTCTTGCTCTTTCATAGGTCTGGCAGGCATTTATGTTTTTTATCCTCCTATACCTTTTCCAGCATTTGTCTCTCCACTTCTTCGCTTTTTTGCACTCATTATCGAACCATTTCTCTCTGGCATGAATTACATCTACTTTGGTGACAGGTATGCAAGAATCTACTATCTTCCCATATTTCTCACAAAAGATGTTGTATATTTCGTGTACAGATTTGTTGTAAAATAAGGTCCTCCAGTCAATAACTCAAAAAGCTCATTCATTTTTATGCAATCTCCTTTGATTAGTTCCTCCTCGTGTCCTCAGTGCCTCTACTCTCGGGCAGAACATCTTTAATGATATACACCACCAACAACACACAGTGGTCACTCTTTCCAATTAGTGGTTCATACTCAATTTTTTCAATATCCAACACGTAATCTGTG
>JAXCGZ010017226.1:0-20000 GCA_037179515.1 Halocaridina rubra | reverse complement strand
TAATAATAATTATAATAATAATAATAATAATAATAATAATAATAATAATAATAATAATAATGATAAAATTAATAATAATAATAATAATAATAATAATAATAATAATAATAATAATAATAATAATAATGAAAATAATGATAAAATTAATAATAATAATAATAATAATAATAATAATAATAATAATAATAATAATAATAATAATAATAATAATATCATAAACAGCAGTTCCAGAAGTAAATCGTAGTTTAATAGTTTCTTATCTCCAAACAACGTTTCGAACCTATTACTTGGTTCGTAATCATGTTCCTATGTGGAAAGAAGCAAATAATAATAGGAGGTAATAACGCCAAAGTGACAATAACAACTTAAATGAACAAGAATTAAAACCTTACCCCACAAATAACAAACAAAAATATACACATTAGAAATAATGTAACAACAGACCCACGCAACAAAACATTATAAAAACATGCAGACGATCATTATAGATAACTTAAATTATTTCCATATCGTAACTCTGAAGCCTCCACATTTAACTGCGGTTTATTATCTTACTAAAAGACATGTTCAGCTATTTTAATCTCATCTTCGTATTTTCTCTTATGCAATACTTCAAAGATGTCACACATACAAGAACACTTACATGTTATTAAAATAATATTCCCGTATGCTGGATTTCACAAGATTACACAGTGCCATTTTTGAAAGGATACTGGAACCACAGATCGGTTCCCGCTCAGGACCGAGATTTAAGCAGTTCACTGGGAAGGTTACTGCTGTGGATGAGCACCACAGTGGGGGGGTTGGGGCTTGCCCCGCCTGACGTTCTGAGGAGCATCTCAGATGGATATCGGAAGTGAAACACCGGCAACCAAAGTGTTCAAAGCATCATTGGGGGAGTGATTCTTTTTAAGTCGAACCAACATAACCTAGTTGGCAATAAAGAGCATCAAATTTGTAAACAAATTCTGATCAATCCTTTGGGTCCACTTTGACTTTGTGATTACGATAAGTTCTAATTTTACGATCCACCGTGAAAAATATATTTTTCACTCGATTTGTGGAAAATATTTATGGAATAATTTATTCACATCAGCATTATATATTGCGCTTGTTCTGTCACTTGTACACTGAAATTTTATGATTAGTTTTTGAAGGCAATATCTTTTTTTTATGGAAAAATAAAGTATTTAAAAATTTATGTAATTGCCTATAAAAAAATATTGGAATGGAAGCTATTATTTCTGGAAAAAAAATCCAGAAATTTATGGAAATATAAATTTATGGAAATATATGAAGCTGAAAGTTAATCTGTAGGCTCCAGCGAAAAAGGTATTAAAAGGAGTAAGTTTAAAATTAATAAAACAAGGGCCCGATTTCTTAAACAGTGTAAACCTAGGATACCATAGTGTTAGTTAGCTAGACACACACAAATTATTTCATAAACGCACCTGACGCGGTTCTGTGTATGGCTAGGATCCATACAGGATCCTAGCCATACAAAGAACCGCGTCAGATGCGTTTATGAATCCATTTGTGTATGTCTAGCTAACTAACAATATGGTATCCTAGGTTTACACTGTTTAAGAAATCGGGTCAAGGACTTGGAAAATGTATGCCCAGCCCTGTAAAAGGTGATTTTCTATATACACAAATGTCCAAAATTGTTATTTCTCTCTTTCCTTTATTTAGCTGACATTTTTTTTTAGAAAGGAAAGGATGTTACTGCGTTACGATCTCATAGATGACTATTTGTGGGTGGGTGCTGCTTAAATAATTTTGAAACAAAATAATGGAGCCTGTTGTTCATTACTGAATATAACAAAAGTAACATCAACAAACCTTCGATACAAAACAGGCTTAGAGTGAGCTGGACAGTCATTCAAAGATTGTTTCTCATGATGACACAAAATATATTTGATTATGTTGCAGAAAGAGGGCTGGCTACCCATTGCAAGACCTTCCTTCTGTTTTTAATAATAAACGGTTTGTGACACTGCTTTAAAATTCTTCCTTGTCATACCTCTACATTAATTATCAATGTCCATAGTTTCTTGAAGTAGTGCATTAGTATATAATGACTCGATGTCTAGGATTACAAAATATGAACTGTTTAAAGGCTTTATGAACATAAAAAAAATCATCAGCGTTTGCTAGAGAGTTTAAATCATGTATGAGTGTCAAAGAAAGGTTACAATAAATGAAGACAGGTTGTATCGAGGTGTTCCTATATTAAGAAAGTATTGGATCTCAGTGGAGAATTGGTTTAATGAATTTTGGTAATCCGTACGTAATTCCCAGGTTACATCCTTTATGTATGGACTACAAAAAATATTCGTATAACCAACACCCCAAGGAGACCAGTACTTTCTAACCTACGAATACCTCAGTATTTTTGATACCATTCTTAGACACTCATGTAAAGAGTAAATTCTCTCCAAAAAGTTCCTTAGTTTCTGGTGAGTGTGCTTTGACTCGGCCGCCTCCCTTACAAAGGGGATAGTGGCCACTGTATATGTAATTATGTAATTACCTAATTGTGCTGATCGGTTCCACTTTCGTACTCAGTCTATTCTCGCACTAAAAAAAGTACTTCTTTACATCCTGCAAAGTTTTCTTAGGAATCTTCAAACTATGACCTCTAGTTCAAGAGCCACCCATATCAAATTTTCGATCCCTGTCCACTCTGTCATAACCATGAATTTAAACACCGTCATCATATCATCTCTCATTCTTCTAGCTTAGAGTGATGGTAAATCTATTTCCTTCAGCCTCTTGTTATAATTGAGACTGCGTATTTCTGGCATCAGTTTCATGGCATGTCTTTGAACTTTTTCCAGCTTATTTATGTGCTTTTCAACGTGGATTCCAAAAGGGGGCTGCATATTAAAGCTTTGGCCTCACATAAGTTACATAAATACTCAGAACAATTCCTTGTCCATGTGTCTGAAGCCTACCCTTACACTAAGAAAGTATATGCTCTTCTTACTATCCCATTTATATGCATTTCCAAAGGCAAATTTGCCAGGAAATTTACTCCTAAATCTCTCTCATTCTCAGTCTCTTGAAGTTCTGCTCCTGCCATTGAGTACTGAAGTTTGGGCCTTCTTGCACTTGTACCTATTCTCATTACCTTACATTTATAAGTACTGAATTCGATTAGCCACTTTTCTGACCACTTATGCAGACTATTTAAGTCTTCCTAAAGTTCTCTACCATTGTTTTCGTCTCTTACTTTTTTCACAATCTTTCCATCATTTGCAAACATATTTATGAATGAATTTACAGACTCTGGTAAGTCATTTACATATGCAAGGAACACAAGTGGCACTAAAACTGAACCCTGTGGAACACCGCTACAAACTGTTCTCCATTAAGAAACTGAGTGCCTTACTCTAACCCTCTGTTCCCTTCCTTCTAAGTAAGTTTTTATCCATTCCAAGACATTTCTACCTATTCTCGCCATTGCTTGCATTTTCTTAATAAGGCTTCCGTGCTGCACCGTGTCAAATGCTTCTGGAAGACTAGGAATATGCAATCTGTCAAACCCTCTCTTCCCCCATAAGATTCGGCTTACCTCATCATAATATTCTAAGTAGTTTATTACTGTTGATCGATCTACCCTCTATGAAGCGATGTTTTCACACTGACAAAAAGTTGAAGGATTCCAAGTGAAGTGAGATGTATTTTCTTGGTAGTTTCTCCATAACTTTGTAAATCGTGCGGGTCAGTGAAACAGGCCTATAGTTTAGAGCTGTAGTATGTATGTATGTATGTATGCATTTATTATTATTATTATTATTATTATTATTATTATTATTATTATTATTATTATTATTATTATTATTATTATTATTGTTATTGTTATTGTTATTATTATTATTGTTATTATTATTATTATTATTATTATTATTATTATTATTATTATTATTATTATTATTATTATTATTATTATCATCATTATTATCATCACCATTATTATTATTATTATTATTATTATTATTATTATTATTATTATTATTATTATTAGCTGTGACTGAAGAATGTTCAAGAAACCGAAGTGATGTAGTGGAGTAGAAGATATAGCCATTGCATATCATTTTAATCCAATTCTATTTTTGACGTTTCGTCTCCATAACATCGGGACATTATCAAAATTTCTATTTAGAGAAATCATCACAATTAACAAAACAATAACAATATAGAAATTAATACAATATATACATAAACTGGACAACCGAACTAAAAATGAACAACAAGTAAAGTTATGAGATGAAATAAACGTATACCAATGAATGAATCTATCTTGGGAGAGTGCTGGGTTTCTTATTTTTATAAACATTGATTCAGCAAATCCTAGGTTTATGTATATTGTTATTTTTATATAATATTGCAAAATTATTTACATTTAAGAAGCTGTGGCAGGCAAACACATGTTCCCAAATACTAGAGTTGGGAGGTCTTACCAGTTGCTTCTTCGTTCGTGTACTGACTCCTCTGTGCACATCCACCCTTACACGTAAGCTCCTAGAGGTGGTACCAACGTACTCAGATAAACAATCTGGGCTTTTATAGCTATAGACAGTGGAGGAACACATAAGGGAATCAGCAGTATTGTAGTTCGACTCTTATTTTGTGTTATAACTCCATTGTATATGTTATTTCATCGCGCATATTCGTTATCTACAAGTTATTTACTTTTTAATAATGAAATCAAATTTTAGAAAACATTCTTTCATAATGATGGATATCCCATATCCATTTTTTACGGCCATTTAAAACGTTTCATCAACTCGGAATATTTATCAAGGGAAACTGTCATTGGACCGCACATACTGGAAAAGTACTGTACATAAAATCATCTTGTTTGAAATATATTAATAAATTATTCATAAGAGATATTTAGCAAATTCTAGGAAAGTTCAATCCACAAATTAACTTCAAAATTGCCTTATTTAACTTCAGAATTAAAAGTATATTAAATAACAGTCGTAACTACTAAACTCCTGATTCCCTTATGTGTTCCTCCATTGTCCATAGTTATAAATGCCCAGATTGTTTATCTGAGTACGTTGGCTCCACCTCTAGGAGGTAATGTGTAAGGGTGGATGTGCACAGAGGAGTCAGTACACGAACGATGAAACAACTGGTAAGACCTCCCAACTCAAGTATTTGGGAACATGTGTTTGCCTGCAATAGCTTCTTAAATGTAAATAATTTTACAATATTATATAAAAATAACAATATACTTGAACTTAGGATTGCTGAATCAATGTTTATAAAAATAAGAAACCCAAAAGCACTCACTCAAGATAGCTCTCATCTTTCCCATTACTTTTATTTTAATGATTCATTCATTGGTATACATTCATTTCATCTCATATCTTTGTTACTTATTTATTTTTAGTTCGGTTGTCCAGTTTATGTATATATTTTATTAATTTCTATATTGTTATTGTTTTGCTAATTGCGATGCTTTCTCCATACGGTAATTTTGATAATACACCGATGTTATGGAGACGAAACGTTAAAAATAAAATTTAGATAAAATGAAATGCAATGGCTGTTTCTTCTACTCCACTACATTATTATTATTATTATTATTATTATTATTATTATTATTATTATTATTATTATTATTATTAAATAATAATAGAGAATAATAAAAATAATAAAAATAATAGTTAATAAAAATAATCATTATCATCATCATTATAAATAATAATAATATGACAGCAAAGCAGCGAGTTATATGGCTTACTGGATAAATATTAATAATAATGTAATTTTCTGGCCAACACACCTATTTAGAATTC
The DNA here is from genome assembly GCA_037179515.1 of Halocaridina rubra. Lineage (NCBI taxonomy): Eukaryota > Metazoa > Arthropoda > Malacostraca > Decapoda > Atyidae > Halocaridina > Halocaridina rubra. Next base: position 14,184 of record JAXCGZ010017226.1, on the reverse strand, counting down.
ACTACTAACTCTTTTTTTTAAGTTTAACATTCGGTTATTCTTTTTCATTATACAAATACAAGTTGTTATCAAGTTTATTTATATATCTCAATGTTCTCCTGCCAAATATACCATTTTCGAATTTATTTTTAATCAAGGCACAAATTATCATTTGGTCTTCAATAGAACTGCCCTAGACAGCTTGATGTTAAAGTTTCCTTTAGTTATGGTTTTTCCTATGTCTACATCTACACCGAATATGCTGGCGTCTTTATTACACATCTCTTACTATCCCTTCACATCTGACAAGTCATAATACTCCTCATCTCTATTTCTTTTTGCTTTCTTTCTCTACATTATTGGGTCTTCATTACTTTGATGATTCTTAGCTTGTCTTCTTATTCTTTGTCATTCTTTTAAATCTGCCTTGTCCTTAAGCAACTACTTTTTCTTAAATGGTTTTGGTGTCCAGGGCCGATGAAGGCCGTTTTCTTTGCCAGTCCCGATGTTACATTCAAAGAAAAAAATATTCTGGGTGTGCCTCTGGACTTAATTTAAAGGGGGGGGGGTTACACGGTCAAACGGTTCGTCGAACGCGGTTCGACATACAAGTGTTTGAAGTGATGTTCGAACGTGTGAACGGTGTATTTGGTTGTCGAACACGTTTGTCGAACGTGTTCGACAACCAAATAACCCGTTCACACGTTCGAACATCACTTCAAACACTTGTCTGTCGAACCGCGTTCGACGAACCGTTTGACCGTGTAATTCCCCCTCTTAAGCTCTTCGAGAACCGAGTCAATGACCCTCAGAACTCAAATCCGCTTACGGGTCTTTCGGACTGTCACGCGAAATGTAAAGGGGGGTTTACACGGTCAAACGGTTCGTCGAACGCGGTTCAATAGACAACGGTTTGAAGTGATGTTCGAACGTGTGAACGGGGTATTTGGTTGTCGAACACGGAACGTGTTCGACAACCAAATACCCCGTTCACACGTTCGAACATCACTTCAAACCGTTGTGTCGAACCGCGTTCGACGAACCGTTTGGTCGTGTAAACCCCCCTTAACTTGCATATGAGAGCCTGGCTGGACACCGCTTAGTTTTGAGGATATTTACTTTATTTCCTGCCACTGGCAGGTGACGATATCAGTCTTTATGTCTTACAACTTATAAAAACCGTGGAAAAAAGATTGGTTTTGAATATTTTATTTGGTGCTATCAAGAGCACCCATCAAAATGAAAATAGGCTGTGCCTCTCTCCAATAGAGGATTTGACGGAGAAGAAGCTGTCAGAATATGACGTATTATGATCGTGCTAAGTGGAGGAGAGCTGTCAAAAACATCGACCCAACATATAGAAGGGATAAGGTGCAGAGAAAGAAGACTTTCAATTCGACGGCTATAGGATCTTCATCTCTCATCTCTCTTTTCATTAATAATTGACAATACAGGTACAGCTTTTATGAGCTTGTCAAATAAAAAATAAAACCATTTGCTAAATCACTATTTCAAATGTTAATCATAGAGCTAAAGGGGGGTTTACACGGTCAAACGGTTCGTCGAACACGGTTCGACAGACAAGTGTTTGAAGAGATGTTCGAACGTGTGAACGGGGTATTTGGTTGTCGAACACGAAATCAAATACCCCGTTCACACGTTCGAACATCAAACACTTGTCTGTCGAACCGAGTTCGACGAGCCGTTTGACCGTGTAAACCCCCCTTTATATGAATATAGATTCCTTCATCCAGATATGGAAGAAAATTAGACAATTTATATGATAATACTCGTAGTTTTTACTTCTGTTGAAGTTTTATCACCTACATTATTATTATTATTATTATTATTATTATTATTATTATTATTATTATTATTATTATTATCATTATTATTATTTACTCTATGCGAAAAGTAAACCGGTCAGATCCAGATGGACAACATTTACAAACATGCTTCGTTTCAGCAATATTTAATCTAGGAAGGTTCAGTTTTTGCAACAGTTTTATATTTATGTGAAGAATTAAACAAAAGTAATTTTCAATGAGCAGCTAGCTTTACACATGTAAATATGTGTTCTGCAGAGAGAACATTTTAAGCAATAAAACCAACCTAATCTGATCAGGTTTATTCTACGGGTCCATCTTAGGGTGGAATACTTTGAATGAATCCGGTTCCGGTTCCGGTTTTACGTCACGGACTCCCTTATCAACCAAGGGCTAGGACGGTTGCCTTCTTGCGAAGGACTTGTTTTGGCAAATGTAATCCTTAAGCTGAGTGCATGCCTTTGCTAACCTCAGACCGTGACGGGGCGCGAACCCTCGACCTGACGCCTCAGAGTCGGAGACGCTACCGACTGAGCCACGGCGACTACGAATACTTTGAATGAATAACCAGAGTAATATTGCCAATACTTTGCCAGTTGAGAACAGCTAAATCCATCGATGGAGCTTTGTCATCATCTATCTGGTTGATAGCGACCAAAGCTTACCTATCCAATATTGCAATTACCTTATTAGTTGATAGCAACTATAGCTTACAGGCGCTGGTAGATGAAAGCTGACACTGACTTACAGAAGTTACATATTAGTTGCAGTAGTGCTACCACATATCTGGTTAATAAGCAACACTGACCCAACAGTATTGCCAATACGGTCTCTAAGTAATAATTATAACAATACATTTCTACATCATTCTCACACACACACACACACACACACACACACACACACACACACACACACACACACACACACACACACACACACACACACACACACACACACACACACACACACACACACACACACACACACACACACACACACACACACACACACACACACACACACACACACACACACACACACACACACACACACACACACACACACACACACACACACACACACACACACACACACACACACACACACACACACACACACACACACACACACACACACACACACACACACACACACACACACACACACACACACACACACACACACACACACACACACACACACACACACACACACACACACACACACACACACACACACACACACACACACACACACACACACACACACACACACACACACACACACACACACACACACACACACACACACACACACACACACACACACACACACACACACACACACACACACACACACACACACACACACACACACACACACACACACACACACACACACACACACACACACACACACACACACACACACACACACACACACACACACACACACACACACACACACACACACACACACACACACACACACACACACACACACACACACACACACACACACACACACACACACACACACACACACACACACACACACACACACACACACACACACACACACACACACACACACACACACACACACACACACACACACACACACACACACACACACACACACACACACACACACACACACACACACACACACACACACACACACACACACACACACACACACACACACACACACACACACACACACACACACACACACACACACACACACACACACACACACACACACACACACACACACACACACACACACACACACACACACACACACACACACACACACACACACACACACACACACACACACACACACACACACACACACACACACACACACACACACACACACACACACACACACACACACACACACACACACACACACACACACACACACACACACACACACACACACACACACACACACACACACACACACACACACACACACACACACACACACACACACACACACACACACACACACACACACTGAATAAACCTGATCAGATTAGGTTGGTTTTATTGCTTAAAATGTTCTTTGGGCTCTTTCCCGTAAACACAATTAGGTAATCACACACACACACACACACACACACACACACACACACACACACACACACACACACACACACACACACACACACACACACACACACACACACACACACACACACACACACACACACACACACGCTGATGGATTTAGATGTTCATAAAGCTACAGGTCCTGATGACATATCCCCTCATGTGCTTAAAAAATGCGCAAACACAATATCAGTGGCACTAAGTATCATATTTAAGGAGTCATTGGAGTCGGGGGAGATTCCAAGATGCTGGAAACAAGCAAATGTGATACCTATCTTCAAAAAGGGAAGGAGGGATACGGCTCTGAACTATAGACCAGTTTCCTTGACCAGCATAGTTTGCAAACTTATGGAGAAACTACTAAGGAAACATATCTCTCTTCACTTGGAATCCTTCAACTTTTTGTCAGTGAGGCAACATGGCTTCAGAGAAGGAAGATCAACAGTAACAAACTTATTAGAATTTTATGATGAGGTAAGCCAAATCTTACAGGAAAGAGAGGGCTGGGCAGATTGCATATTCCTAGACTTCCAGAAAGCGTTTGACACTGTTCCACATGGGAGACTTATTAGGAAGCTGCAATCAATGGCTAGAATAGGTGGAAATGTCTTGGAATGGATAAAAACTTACTTAGAAGGAAGGGAACAGAGGGTTAGAGTAAGACACTCAGTGTCTGAATGGAGAAGAGTTAGTAGTGGAGTTCCACAGGGTTCAGTTTTAGGGCCACTTTTGTTCCTTGTATATGTAAATGACCTACCAGAGTCTGTAAATTCATTCATGAATATGTTTGCAGATGATGCAAAGATTGTGAAGAAAGTAAAAAACGAGAACAATGGTAGAGAACTTCAGGAGGATCTAAATAATCTGCATGAGTGGTCAGAAAAGTGGCTAATGAAATTCAATACCTCAAAATGTAAGGTAATGAGAATGGGTACAAGTGCAAGAAGGCCCAAGCTTGACTACTCGGTGGCTGGAGTACAACTTCAGGAGACAGAAAATGAGAGAGATCTAGGAGTAAACATATTGGCAGATTTGTCTCCAGAAATACATATAAATGGCGTAGTAAGGGCAGCATATGCATTCTTATCAAATGTAAGGGTAGCCTTCAGGCACATGGACAAGGAAATGTTGAGAAATATTTATGTAACCTATGTGAGGCCAAAACTCGAATATGCAGCCCCCTTTTGGAATCCGCACTTGAAAAAGCACATAGCTAAGCTTGAAAAAGTTCAAAGACATGCCACGAAACTGGTGCCAGAAATACGCAATCTCGGTTATGATGAGAGGCTGAGGGAATTAGACTTGCCATCACTCGAAGCTAGAAGAGTAAGGGGGGATATGGTGACAGTCTTTAATTTCCTTCATGGTTATGATAGAGTGGATAGGGATCGATATTTCGATATGGCTGGCTCTAGAACTAGAGGTCATAGTTTGAAGCTTCGGAAGAAAACTTGTTTGGAGGATGTAAGGAAATACTTTTTCAGTGTAAGAGTAGTTGATAATTGGAATTCGCTAAGCGAGGAGGTAGTTAATGCTACCTCAATCCATAGTTTTAAGGACAGGTATGATAAGTATCACTAAGTCTAAAAATGGAACCGATCAGGAGACGGGAAGATACGAGCTTTGGGCTCTTTCCCGTAAACACAATTAGGTAATCACAATTAGGTAATCACACACACACACACACACACACACACACACACACACACACACACACACACACACACACACACACACTCACTCACTCACTCACTCACTCACTCACTCACTCACTCACTCACTCACTCACTCACACACACACACACACACACACACACACACACACACACACACACACACACTCACACACTCACACACTCACACACTCACACACACTCACACACACACACACACACACACACACACACACACACACACACACACACACACACACACACACACACACATGGGAGACTTATTAAGAAGCTGCAATCAATGGCTAGAATAGGTGGAAATGTCTTGGAATGGATAAAAACTTACTTAGAAGGAAGGGAACAGAGGGTTAGAGTAAGACACTCAGTGTCTGAATGGAGAAGAGTTAGTAGTGGAGTTCCACAGGGTTCAGTTTTAGGGCCACTTTTGTTCCTTGTATATGTAAATGACCTACCAGAGTCTGTAAATTCATTCATGAATATGTTTGCAGATGATGCAAAGATTGTGAAGAAAGTAAAAAACGAGAACAATGGTAGAGAACTTCAGGAGGATATAAATAATCTGCATGAGTGGTCAGAAAAGAGGCTAATGAAATTCAATACCTCAAAATGTAAGGTAATGAGAATGGGTACAAGTGCAAGAAAGCCCAAGCTTGACTACTCGGTGGCTGGAGTACAACTTCAAGAGACAGAAAATGAGAGAGATCTAGGAGTAAACATACTGGCAGATTTGTCTCCAGAAATACATATAAATGGCGTAGTAAGGGCAGCATATGCATTCTTATCAAATGTAAGGATAGCCTTCAGGCACATGGACAAGGAAATGTTCAGAAATATTTATGTAACCTATGTGAGGCCAAAACTCGAATATGCAGCCCCCTTTTGGAATCCGCACTTGAAAAAGCACATAGCTAAGCTTGAAAAAGTTCAAAGACATGCCACGAAACTGGTGCCAGAAATATGCAATCTCGGTTATGATGAGAGGCTGAGGGAATTAGACTTGCCATCACTCGAAGCTAGAAGAGTAAGGGGGGATATGGTGACAGTCTTTAAATTCCTTCATGGTTATGATAGAGTGGATAGGGATCGATATTTCGATATGGCTGGCTCTAGAACTAGAGGTCATAGTTTGAAGCTTCGTAAGAAAACTTGTTTGCAGGATGTAAGGAAATACTTTTTCAGTGTAAGAGTAGTTGATAATTGGAATTCGCTAAGCGAGGAGGTAGTTAATGCTATCTCAATCCATAGTTTTAAGGACAGGTACGATAAGTATCACTAAGTCTAAAGATGGAACCGATCAGGAGACGGGAAGATACGAGCTTTGGGCTCTTTCCCGTAAACACAATTAGGTAATCACAATTAGGTAATCACACACACACACACACACACACACACACACACACACACACACACACACACACACACACACACACACCTGTCACCAAAGTAGGTGTAATTCATGCCAGAGAGAAATGGTTCGATAATAGGTGTAAAAGAGCTAAGGAGTGGAGAGACAAATGCTGGAAAAGGTATAGGAGGAGAAAAAACATAAATGCCTGGCAAACCTACAAAAGAGCAAGGAATGACTACCTAAGTAAAAGGAGAGAGGCAGAGAAAGATTATGAGAGGGACATCACCAGGAAGGCTAAAGAAAATCCCAAGCTTTTCCACAGCTTTATCAGAGGAAAACTGAAGGTAAAAGAACAGGTTTTAAGGCTAAAGAGAGCGGATGGAAGCATCACTGAGACGGACGAAGAGATCTGCAAAGAATTGAACAAGGAGTTTCAGTCAGTATTTACAGTAGAAAATACCCCACCCCCTCAGATTGCAGTGATAGAAGCTCAAGGGCCGGTATTAGAGAACATCAACCTTACAGCCACAGAGGTATGCAAAGCGCTGATGGATTTAGATGTTCATAAAGCTACAGGTCCTGATGACATATCCCCTCATGTGCTTAAAAAATGCGCAAACACAATATCAGTGGCACTAAGTATCATATTTAAGGAGTCATTGGAGTCGGGGAGATTCCAAGATGCTGGAAACAAGCAAATGTGATACCTATCTTCAAAAAGGGAAGGAGGGATACGGCTCTGAACTATAGACCAGTTTCCTTGACCAGCATAGTTTGCAAACTTATGGAGAAACTACTAAGGAAACATATCTCTCTTCACTTGGAATCCTTCAACTTTTTGTCAGTGAGGCAACATGGCTTCAGAGAAGGAAGATCAACAGTAACAAACTTATTAGAATTTTATGATGAGGTAAGCCAAATCTTACAGGAAAGAGAGGGCTGGGCAGATTGCATATTCCTAGACTTCCAGAAAGCGTTTGACACTGTTCCACATGGGAGACTTATTAGGAAGCTGCAATCAATGGCTAGAATAGGTGGAAATGTCTTGGAATGGATAAAAACTTACTTAGAAGGAAGGGAACAGAGGGTTAGAGTAAGACACTCAGTGTCTGAATGGAGAAGAGTTAGTAGTGGAGTTCCACAGGGTTCAGTTTTAGGGCCACTTTTGTTCCTTGTATATGTAAATGACCTACCAGAGTCTGTAAATTCATTCATGAATATGTTTGCAGATGATGCAAAGATTGTGAAGAAAGTAAAAAACGAGAACAATGGTAGAGAACTTCAGGAGGATCTAAATAATCTGCATGAGTGGTCAGAAAAGTGGCTAATGAAATTCAATACCTCAAAATGTAAGGTAATGAGAATGGGTACAAGTGCAAGAAGGCCCAAGCTTGACTACTCGGTGGCTGGAGTACAACTTCAAGAGACAGAAAATGAGAGAGATCTAGGAGTAAACATATTGGCAGATTTGTCTCCAGAAATACATATAAATGGCGTAGTAAGGGCAGCATATGCATTCTTATCAAATGTAAGGGTAGCCTTCAGGCACATGGACAAGGAAATGTTCAGAAATATTTATGTAACCTATGTGAGGCCAAAACTCGAATATGCAGCCCCCTTTTGGAATCCGCACTTGAAAAAGCACATAGCTAAGCTTGAAAAAGTTCAAAGACATGCCACAAAACTGGTGCCAGAAATACGCAATCTCGGTTATGATGAGAGGCTGAGGGAATTAGACTTGCCATCACTCGAAGCTAGAAGAGTAAGGGGGGATATGGTGACAGTCTTTAAATTCCTTCATGGTTATGATAGAGTGGATAGGGATCGATATTTCGATATGGCTGGCTCTAGAACTAGAGGTCATAGTTTGAAGCTTCGGAAGAAAACTTGTTTGCAGGATGTAAGGAAATACTTTTTCAGTGTAAGAGTAGTTGATAATTGGAATTCGCTAAGCGAGGAGGTAGTTAATGCTACCTCAATCCATAGTTTTAAGGACAGGTATGATAAGTATCACTAAGTCTAAAAATGGAACCGATCAGGAGACGGGAAGATACGAGCTTTGGGCTCTTTCCCGTAAACACAATTAGGTAATCACAATTAGGTAATCACACACACACACACACAAAACCCAATAGTCAACATTATTCCTAAACAACATAAGTCACATATTCCTAAAAATATTCGCCTCATCTGTGCTGCTTCCGTCTTTTCAATACTTGACCCTCTCATGGTGTTTACTCAAAAGATAGTTCGGTGATTGACAAGGAACTGAGGGAAGACGAAGGTACAGACAGAAAAGAGAAGAAATGGAATGAAGTAATATGAAAATGATAGGCAGGAACTAACAGTATGAGGTTTTTTCCGTGCCAACAAATGAACTTAAAGAAACATGAATTCATAGATAAATATATATCATAATGCAATTTTTTTTTCTATACAGAAGTGGCCTTGAGCTCATGCGACCCCATTAAATTTGGCCATACCACTTTGCTTTTCCAGTTAATATATTAATGTTTGTCAATACTTCACTTGTTAGATGTTTTCGGAGTCTATAAGAAACATTTTGGAATCGAGAGAGAGAGAGAGAGAGAGAGAGAGAGAGAGAGAGAGAGAGAGAGAGAGAGAGAGAGAGAGAGAGAGAGAGAGAGAGAGAGAGCAAAGTTTACTTTCATACTCGGAAGTCCGTAAATACACTAATGATTTATTTACAATGGAACATTCTCAATTCAAACCCGAGTTCCCCGTATTTACTATTGATGGTATATTTTTTCAAAATGTAGCCCACAAGATACGTTTATATTTCCAAGAAGACGATGTCATGGTTTATTCACTTATATTTAACGTTCCAATAAATTTTGCACTAATATTTATAATAACCTCGACCCCGTGACACGTATCCGCCCCTTCCCGAGGCCGTGGAGTTGTGAGTATGGAGAAATTCTGTAGGCTATTTCCCGGCGACTGTTTACTGCTGTGATCACTCCTGTCTAAACCAACTGCAAGATAAGAGCGTCATTTGCTCCTCTCCCCACCAATCAAATTCTCTCTCTCTCTCTCTCTCTCTCTCTCTCTCTCTCTCTCTCTCTCTCTCTCTCTCTCTCTCTCTCTCTCTCTCTCTCTCTCTCTCTCTCTCTCTCTCTCTCACTCACTCACTCACTCACTCACTCACTCACTCACTCACTCACTCACACACACACATGGCTTCAGAGAAGGAAGATCAACAGTAACAAACTTATTAGAATTTTATGATGAGGTAAGCCAAATCTTACAGGAAAGAGAGGGCTGGGCAGATTGCATATTCCTAGACTTCCAGAAAGCGTTTGACACTGTTCCACATGGGAGACTTATTAGGAAGCTGCAATCAATGGCTAGAATAGGTGGAAATGTCTTGGAATGGATAAAAACTTACTTAGAAGGAAGGGAACAGAGGGTTAGAGTAAGACACTCAGTGTCTGAATGGAGAAGAGTTAGTAGTGGAGTTCCACAGGGTTCAGTTTTAGGGCCACTTTTGTTCCTTGTATATGTAAATGACCTACCAGAGTCTGTAAATTCATTCATGAATATGTTTGCAGATGATGCAAAGATTGTGAAGAAAGCAAAAAACGAGAACAATGGTAGAGAACTTCAGGAGGATCTAAATAATCTGCATGAGTGGTCAGAAAAGTGGCTAATGAAATTCAATACCTCAAAATGTAAGGTAATGAGAATGGGTACAAGAGCAAGAAGGCCCAAGCTTGACTACTCGGTGGCTGGAGTACAACTTCAAGAGACAGAAAATGAGAGAGATCTAGGAGTAAACATACTGGCAGATTTGTCTCCAGAAATACATATAAATGGCGTAGTAAGGGCAGCATATGCATTCTTATCAAATGTAAGGGTAGCCTTCAGGCACATGGACAAGGAAATGTTCAGAAATATTTATGTAACCTATGTGAGGCCAAAACTCGAATATGCAGCCCCCTTTTGGAATCCGCACTTGAAAAAGCACATAGCTAAGCTTGAAAAAGTTCAAAGACATGCCACGAAACTGGTGCCAGAAATACGCAATCTCGGTTATGATGAGAGGCTGAGGGAATTAGACTTGCCATCACTCGAAGCTAGAAGAGTAAGGGGGGATATGGTGACAGTCTTTAAATTCCTTCATGGTTATGATAGAGTGGATAGGGATCGATATTTCGATATGGCTGGCTCTAGAACTAGAGGTCATAATTTGAAGCTTCGTAAGAAAACTTCTTTGCAGGATGTAAGGAAATACTTTTTCAGTGTAAGAGTAGTTGATAATTGGAATTCGCTAAGCGAGGAGGTAGTTAATGCTATCTCAATCCATAGTTTTAAGGACAGGTAAGATAAGTATCACTAAGTCTAAAAATGGAACCGATCAGGAGACGGGAAGATACGAGCTTTGGGCTCTTTCCCATAAACACAATTAGGTAATCACAATTAGGTAATCACACACACACACACACACACACTTGGAATCCTTCAACTTTTTGTCAGTGAGGCAACATGGCTTCAGAGAAGGAAGATCAACAGTAACAAACTTATTAGAATTTTATGATGAGGTAAGCCAAATCTTACAGGAAAGAGAGGGCTGGGCAGATTGCATATTCCTAGACTTCCAGAAAGCGTTTGACACTGTTCCACATGGGAGACTTATTAGGAAGCTGCGATCAATGGCTAGAATAGGTGGAAATGTCTTGGAATGGATAAAAACTTACTTAGAAGGAAGGGAACAGAGGGTTAGAGTAAGACACTCAGTGTCTGAATGGAGAAGAGTTAGTAGTGGAGTTCCACAGGGTTCAGTTTTAGGGCCACTTTTGTTCCTTGTATATGTAAATGACCTACCAGAGTCTGTAAATTCATTCATGAATATGTTTGCAGATGATGCAAAGATTGTGAAGAAAGTAAAAAACGAGAACAATGGTAGAGAACTTCAGGAGGATCTAAATAATCTGCATGAGTGGTCAGAAAAGTGGCTAATGAAATTCAATACCTCAAAATGTAAGGTAATGAGAATGGGTACAAGTGCAAGAAGGCCCAAGCTTGACTACTCGGTGGCTGGAGTACAACTTCAAGAGACAGAAAATGAGAGAGATCTAGGAGTAAACATACTGGCAGATTTGTCTCCAGAAATACATATAAATGGCGTAGTAAGGGCAGCATATGCATTCTTATCAAATGTAAGGGTAGCCTTCAGGCACATGGACAAGGAAATGTTCAGAAATATTTATGTAACCTATGTGAGGCCAAAACTCGAGTATGCAGCCCCCTTTTGGAATCCGCACTTGAAAAAGCACATAGCTAAGCTTGAAAAAGTTCAAAGACATGCCACGAAACTGGTGCCAGAAATATGCAATCTCGGTTATGATGAGAGGCTGAGGGAATTAGACTTGCCATCACTCGAAGCTAGAAGAGTAAGGGGGGATATGGTGACAGTCTTTAAATTCCTTCATGGTTATGATAGAGTGGATAGGGATCGATATTTCGATATGGCTGGCTCTAGAACTAGAGGTCATAGTTTGAAGCTTCGTAAGAAAACTTGTTTGCAGGATGTAAGGAAATACTTTTTCAGTGTAAGAGTAGTTGATAATTGGAATTCGCTAAGCGAGGAGGTAGTTAATGCTATCTCAATCCATAGTTTTAAGGACAGGTACGATAAGTATCACTAAGTCTAAAAATGGAACCGATCAGGAGACGGGAAGATACGAGCTTTGGGCTCTTTCCCGTAAACACAATTAGGTAATCACACACACACACACACACACACACACACACACTCACTCACTCACTCACTCACTCACTCACTCACTCACTCACTCACACACACACACACACACACACACACACACACACACACACACACACACACACACAAGAGGCAAGAAGGTTAAATGATGAGAGAAATGAAGAAGAGAAGAAAAATTTTCGTTACAGAATACTTCCAGACAAAGGGGAGATAAAGAAGATAATGACAGAAGATCAGGGGATGGGGCCTCATTAAGATTGTTATACACAAATGCTGATGGATTAGCTGGTAAGGCAGTAGAATTAAAAGATAGGATTCACAACAGTAAGGCAGATATAGTAGCAATTACAGAGACTAAGTTGAGTGAGGACATAAACAGTGTCACAGTTTTTCCTAAGGGCTTCAGAATACTAAGGGTTGAAAGATCTGAGAGGACTGGTGGAGGGATAGCACTGCTCATAAGTGAGAGGATTCAAGTTGAAGAAATAAACTTGGCTATAGAAAGTGAGTTCAGGGAATTTCTTGTTGCTCGCATAAATACTGGGTCAGAGAGCATTATAATAACTGTTGTATACAACCCACCAAGGAACCAAAATAGGCTTGAAATTTATGAGGAAAGTCATATAGGTACTATTGAAGTCATAAACTCAGTTGTTAACATGGCGCGGGAGAAAAAATGTAAGATTTTGATTATGGGAGACTTTAATCATAAAGAGATCGATTGGATAAATCTTGACCCACACAGTGGTGAGGACTCATTCGGGGCAAGATTCCTAGATTGCGTACAAGGGAATTTCCTACACCAACACGTAATGGAACCAACAAGAGCCAGGGGTGGGGATGAGCCATCACTACTTGATCTAGTGTTCACAGATAATGTGTTGGATATTGAAAATATTGAGTATGAACCACCAATTGGAAAGAGTGACCACTGTGTGTTGTTGATGGAGTATATCATTGAAGATATTCTTCCTGAGAGTAGAGGCACTGAGGACATGAGGAGGAACTATCCGAAAGGAGATTACATCAAAATGAATGAGCTTTTTGCAGTTATTGACTGGAGAACCTTATTTTACAACAAATCTGTACAAGAAATGTATGACATCTTTTGTGAGAAATATGGGAAGATAGTAGATTGCTGCATACCTGTCACCAAAGTAGGTGTAATTCATGCCAGAGAGAAATGGTTCGATAATGGGTGTAAAAGAGCTAAGGAGTGGAGAGACAAATGCTGGAAAAGGTATAGGAGGAGAAAAAACATAAATGCCTGGCAAACCTACAAAAGAGCAAGAAATGACTACCTAAGTAAAAGGAGAGAGGCAGAGAGAGATTATGAGAGGGACACAGTTCGTTCCTGGCACCCTTGGTGTTGGGTCACGCTAAAACATCGTCCCATCGTCCTTTTGTTGGGGAAAGGACAGAAAGAAGGGGGGAGTGACAATTATATTGTATACAAACATAG